>CACVKI010141317.1:0-25066 GCA_902732785.1 Trichogramma evanescens | reverse complement strand
TTCAGAGGTTCTGAACCCGGCTTTCTTTTCGTAAAGACTTGAACTTTAAGAATCGCCATGACGTAAACGCGATTTTAAACATTTTTGCAAAAGCGCACCACCCTAATGTATACGTGTCATACATAATTATTTTTTCGTTCAACCGTCAATGCGTTTAGGATATATGTATGAAATAATTTGAGGCAAGTTTAAAAATATTTTTAATAGTAACAATGAAATTAGACAATGAAATTAGACTGTTTAAAATGAGTCTTATTTGAAAGTTCGTTCAAGAAGTTCGTGAAATTGCCGCACCGATCGCTGGCATTGTCGGAGAAATTTCTCGCCCACATCACGGTGTTTTTCGTTACTTTCTTTTTGGATCGTCTTACTTGCGACACACGCATACTCAGTACTCGTTACGACGCCGCGGAAGAAGGTCGCATACAGCACATGGCAAGTGATTTTAGAAAGGAAAATATTTTATAACGGAAGTGACTACGTATTTTTGTGTTTGTGTGCGTGGATGTGTGTGATATAGCAGAAAAATGTCCAGAACCTCGGAATATTTAAAGAGACTACGAGAAAATGTCAATTGGGAGATCGAACAAGAGCGAAATGATCTTGCCGAGCAACTGTATCCATTAGTCAAGGATTGGCAGATTCAACTGCCACGTCTCCGAGACATTTTTCGAAAGGAAGAAATTGAGTATATTCTCTGGGAATCCATAAAATGCATGCGAAAAGATTATTCGAAAGGAAGATTATTGTTCGACTTTGTGTACAGGACCGGCTACAAAGACGAGCCCGAAGTCGATGAAGATAATAAATCGTTGCATCGCAAAACACTGGTGTACCACGTGGCGGCTCTTAAAGGCAAGTTTGATTCTTGGGCTGACACCGCATGTGCGCTAATTCTACGCGTATACAATAGATTTGACGTGATTTACAGCGACGAGTCGGGCATGACACATTTCCATGTGGCCTGCGTGGCAGGAATTGCCAATGTTATCGCAAGATTTCTCGACTCCGGCCGGGATCCAAATTACCCCGTGCCAGGAACAGGCGATACACCGCTGCTTTTGGCTCTGAGAGAAGCAAAAATGGAGGCGGTCGAATTGCTGCTGAGAAGAGGGGCCGATCCTAATTTGGCCAATGCGAAGGGATTGACCCCGCTACACGCCGTTTGCAAGGATGGTCATTGGTGGAAGAAATTCTTTGAAATCATCGACGACATCGGGCTGACGGTGCAGATCGACCCTCGAGACAATTTCGGTCGTACACCATTACAATGGGCCGTGGCGTATCTTGAGCCAACTATGATTGATGCGCTCTTGGATCGTGGCGCTGATCTGTCTAGGTTTGTTTTCCCAACTGCAGGTTACTTTGGGAAAAGAACACGTAGTCGGCTTATCGGAAGTGACTTTTATGTGGCATTTAGCATTCCGAGAATAGTCGCTATTCTCGAGAAAAGAGGATACGAATTTAGCCGCAGCGACGCCTTAATAGTCATGAAATATTTGGCTCAACGTAACATGTTTCTAAAGCCGGCGAATCTCGTTCAACCTTGGCACAAAAAAGTAATTATTCGTGAAAATCTTTCGCTCTACGACTTGATCCAGTTACCACCCAAAGAGGTGCTAAAGCTAGTCACGTTTGAAGACTTTGGTATCATGAGGGGCTTGCCGGGTTATTGGTGCATTCCCGACAAGACCTCTGCTGCTGCACATCTATGCGAAAAACTATGGAGAGGATTTATCAAGCGGTGGGCCCTGGACCCTTTTATGGAACTGATAGACTACCGATTGCCGATCCTTTGCTGCGAGATGATCATTGACAGTCTGAGCAATGAAGATTTATTTAATATTTGCCAGGCGGCGGCTATACGTACAAAACGCAAGCCCAACAGTAAAAAAAATGTAGCAACAAATGTAACAACTACCGCTAAGAAAAATCCTGTAAGAGCTAAAAAAGCTCCAAAAAGACTACAACATAAATAGTGAAAATTATGAATGTTATGAAATTGTTATAGGAGCGAACAAGATGGTGCTTTGTGGCGTATTTGCTTCGCAGCTGCAGGACAAAGCTCGTGTATTGAATGTGTTGTACATTTTTCATATTAATCAAATAAATAAGTTTCAAAAAACATTCAATTCTTTAATTTGCTTGAATTATAATTTATAATCACCCTCGGCCGATAATAATTACTCATGCTCTTAAGTTTTTCAGTTTTTTGCTTCTCGAGTATTACATAACCACTATATAACTAATTAACGCAAACCTCACAAGAAAACACAAAGGTAGATACCTCAATTCATATCATGAGAAGAAATTGATAACTTAAATCAAACAATGATAAAAATTAGAAAAAATAAAAAATTTAAATGAAAAAATCAGCTGTATATGAACAGCTGCAAGATGTGAAACATCTATGCCGATAAAAAATTAAAAATTTAAAGACAAATGAAAATTTAAAACCCATTGTTTAATCGAAACACAACAAAAATGATCGGTCAAATAATTAATAATAAAAACAAGACAATTGATCAATCAAATAAATAAAAAGTAATAAAAACACGAATCAAACAAGTAAAAGTCAAAACAAAAAATCAAACTAGAAACTAAAAAATCAAGAAAAAGAAAACTCAGAAAATCTCAACACAAGCAATGAGTGCTTATGCTTCAAATCGTCCCTCTCAAATCCTCAAATCTTCAAATCCTCTCGTTGGCCGTCGTCGTTGGACTCCTACTACTACTACATCATGGGCAGCAACCCATGATGCCGAGTAGAGGCAGGTGCGCCTTTAATTTCCGCGCGCGCTCGCGCGACTCAGCGAGCATAAACCTTAGCCGCGCGTATACACGCGTTTATAACATTTGCGTAAGAACGAACGAACGACGATAAAGGAAATGAAATAAAAAAAAAAGGAAAGAAAGAGAGAAAGGAAGAGAGAAAACAATGAAAAAAACTTAAAACTAGAAAATCAAGAAAAAGGAAAATCAGAAAATCCCAACACAAGCATCGATGTTTCACATCTAGTGCGTTAATGCTATACTCTTATTACTTAACTCAATGAGAGGGAACGATTTGAGAGGGAACGAGTGCATAATCAATGAGTAAGCACTCATTGATTATGCACCAGATGTGAAACATCGATGCTTGTGTTGGGATTTTCTGATTTTCCTTTTTCTTGATTTTCTAGTTTCTAGTTTGTTTTTTGGTTTTTTTTTAATTCTTTAATTTTTTTAAAATAATTGATAAAGATTTTTCACATCTTGCAGCTGTTCATAAACAGCTGATTTTTTTTAATTTTCTTTTTTAATTTTTTCAATTTTTAATCTCTTTTTAATTTTTTTTTTTTACTTTTCTACTTTTCTCTTTTTTGATTTTTTTAAATTTTTTCAATTTTTAATTTGTTTTTAATTTGGTTTTTATTAAAAATTTTCATGTTTATTGATGAATTAAAATATTTAATTAGTGCATTGAGCGGTTACCGTTCATTGTATGTTAATATAACATGATAAAAAGTTCGATTTCCCTTAAGAAGACACACACTCACAGACACGTATACATTGCATTAATCAATATCAGATTTGAAAATATGCATGATAGCGCGTAGAGTCTCGCTACGTATACGCATAGACAGCACATACGTATTCTATGTATTATCGTAATGCATAAGTACGAGAGAGAAAGACAACTCAACGTAGTCAAGTCCGTGAGCTACTCTTATGTTGCCTCGTGTGTATACGTAAACACAGTTATACGCGCGTGCGAGAGCGAGAGCAGAAAGCAGTTCTGTGTAGCTGGCGCGGCAGCCAATCACAGCGCGCAGCGCAAACCGACGCTGTATAGGCACTTATACTCCCAAAATTGCGCTCGCTCGGACGGACGGACGGACAGACGGATGCTCGGTTTTCACGGGTTTACCCCTCATACCAAACGCGAATATAGATGTTTCACGTCAAAAATGTCGAAGATATGCGCTTGATTGGTTCAATCCCTTTTTTTAGCATGTTGATAAATGATTCGTATAACACTGACTCGATTGTTCATAATTAAGATCTACAAAAAATAGTACGATGCTACTGGGTCTTGATTCGATAACGCAAAATTTTTCTTATGAGTTATTATAAATGATTTATTAAAAGAAATACAACGGCTAATAATTATACTCATTCTTTTGGAGTAAAATTGCCACGCGATACGAGGTCCAAACGATTACATTTGAAATATCAAGAAACGAATATAACGACGCTGTAACGAGGTAATCAATTAGAATCGTCAGCCTCATCGGCCCAGATCGCGTCTATCTCCATGGAACCCACGCCGGACTGCTTGTAATCCATGTAGACGCCGCCGAACACCTGCAGACCGATCATGCTGACGTGCTCGAGGTCCAGCGGCGGTGCCTGGGGCTGGTCGCGCCCGCGCCAGTACGGCTTGAAATCGGCCAGCGCCAGTCGCGCCTCGCGAAACTCCCCCATGGACTCGTCCTCGTTGCGCACCCGGAATATCTGCTCGTACTCGACGTCGTCGTTCGAGTGCTGGCCCCGGTGCCTCAGGACCACCTTGTAGCGCTCGATCTGGCCCCGGGCTCGGTAGCGCAGGCGGAGCTCGCGGCGGCCGCGCAGGTCCCAGGCGACGGGCGCGCGCACGCCCGCGAAACCGGCCCCGTTCGGCTGGGGATTCAGCAGGGCGAAGAAGACGGCGCGCTGGAAGAGCTGGCTGCGCTGCAGCACCAGGGCCGCCTTGGACTGGCCGACCTCGCGCACCGTGTCCGACGACTCGTGCCAGGACTGCAGCTGATCCACGGCGTTGGGCTTCGTGAAGTCGAACAGCATCATCTTGGCGCTGCGACAAATTTAAGGGAGACGGAACGAGTTACTTTAGGGACATTCGATCGGAAGATCGGAACTGACGAGGACTCACCAGCTCGCGGGCCTAATGAGCAAGCCTCCACCGATGCACAAACTGGCGAGGATCGGATAGATGAGCATTGAATCGCCTGCAACAAAATGAAAAAAAATAAAATAAAAATAAAGCCGAAGCTTTGCTACGAATTACGATCCACTCCTGCGCACATCTGTCCGTAGACACGCAGATGTATCTCGGGCACAAGGCGCTACAGGGGCCACCGTAATACACGTGATGTTTCTGGAGTTGTATATAACAACACAGTATAGCGAAGTCGGCAGAAATACTCGATGCGTATTTTTCATCGATAACCATAATAAATGAATGGAAACGAATCCTTTTAAATGACTTACCGACGCGTAGCAGTTACTTCTCGTACTTGCAGACTCCAAACTGTCTATGTACTCTCGGTGAGTCGTGTTGTTGGCGTACTTTGCTGCTCTCTGTACTTCGCTGCAGACGATAAGCGAGTGTATGGGATTTCTCTGGCACTGCAATTACGATCGCGCACCGAAGCTGATGCTGCTGCCACCTCCGCCGTGGGTTCTCGAATCGCTCGGATCGATTTGCAAAAAGTCGTTTTTTGTTGTCTGTCGCTGATGCAACAATTAAGACAATTTTAATATTCTTTAATTTTAAAACTGTATACTGAAAAGTAACCGAAGTTTCTCTTTATTTATAAAATGATTGTTTTAAACTTTCGGTTCACTTTTGAATTACCTGAATATTTGCGAATGTTCTTCAAAACTGCCTTGATCATTATGTGACTAAGATTGTGTAATTGATAATAGTCTTATCAAGATAACGATCAATCAATGCATAAGAAATATACGGAAATTAAAGTCGGTAAGGAAGTTATCATTGCAAAGACCGAGTAAAAAGTCGACAGATTAAAAACATTTCTTCAATAACATGATTAATGCAGGTGGAGTGATTATTTGAAAAATAACTTTCTGCCCATTAAGTAGACCCAAAATCCATTTTATTCGCGATATTATTTTGAATCAGCTTACCGATAGATTCTTCATTGTTTCTTACCCATCGCTGGTATAAAATTTGATCGAAATACAATATAAACATAAAAAATATAACAAAAATGTTCAATTAAAAATATTGTTCAATCAATTGAAAAACTTCACCGATTCAAATATGAATTCTCGATTTTTGTAAAAACTATGACCTTTTTTAGTGTGCTTCATGCACGCAAAAACACAAATCAAAGTTAAATCAAATAAATTGGGTACGAATAAATAATGATTGGCATTTCTCTTATTTCCCTGTACCTTACGTTGTAATCTTTTATTTCAATTCGTTTCTATAAATTCGTACGCGGCTGCATATCGGTACAGATAAATCATTTTTATAAAAAATATAAATCCTTACGAGTCATTGCAAACTAACGCACTCGTTAATCGCAAACGCACACGACACGGGCACTTTTCTCATAACGAGTGCATAAATAATGCGCGGCGGTCGCGACATTGACGCAGCAACGTCCAAATAGATTCATTCATTACAAATACAATGACGGTTTAGCCATTCGTAGCGCGCGTGCTCGCCTCTCTGCGACCAATTTACAATACAACAAGATTTATATATGTGTATAAATTACAGGCATAAAAAATTGACCACTATACGCGAGTTCATTACGCTAAAAACGCACCTTAAAAAAAAACAAAAAAAAACAAACAAACGCGACCGGTTTACGACTTATCTACAGTAATAATAATTTTTTTATCATAAATCTCGTAATAGTTTACCTTAAATCTACTTGATGCTCTTATTTTTCATTCTATGTACATAGGCGATATTTCAGAGTTTTTGTGCTTTACTTTTTTTATTCTAAGGTGAGCACTCATTCATATAACAACCACAAAACAAAACTTATTATGCGAGGAACTAACTTGGATTTCATGATTCTCGTTGGAAAACATACTTCTTCGACACTATGAAAATCACGAAAAAATACATCGATGAGCCTACTAAATAACATTGTCATACTACATAAACTTATTCAATTATACAGTACATCGAAAATACTGTTGATTGCAAAAATTCTCATCACTCCATAGATTTCTTGGATCGCTTACAAAAAATCACCCTCGGTCAACGTGCGACTCTCTGCGCGAGTTTACGCAACTATTGACTGTAGTAAGTGTCATTCTTTTCGCGTTTTATAAAAATTCTCTGCTACATATATTTACACGATATAAAAACGCGCGAAAATATCGACATTTTGCCCCAAAGCAAAAAGACGTCATCTTCTACTAAAAAAGTCTACTTCTGGTATACACACGTTGCAAAAATGAAAAAGTACGAAATTTTGGTTATTAAAAAAAAAAAATTGTGTACACGGCCGTACACGATCCGGCTTAGAATGTAACATTTTTACAAAAAACAGACGTTCATAAAATGGCAGTACTTTGACAACAAAAAACTTTCACAATATGTATAGCAGTATACCTGTAGCTACTCAATTTTCACCATTGGAAGTCAATGCGGATTTCAATATATTTTCAGCGAAGCACAAATACTGGTCATTCGCGATTCATTATTGTAAAATCATCGATAAGCGATGATACTCTTATACTTTTCTTTCCTATGACAAGTCTTTCACGGCTCGTACGTGAGAGACACCCCCGCAAGCTTCAATAATTTTATTACATATATTTGGCATTATCGTATCTTACGGACGACGAGCTTATACGAGCTGAACAATGCTTCTTTGTGTTTGAAAGCAGGAGGAAGATCAAAAAGATATCGAGGACTGATCGACCAAAAAATGCATCAGTTCACACGGTTATATCACACAAAAAGAGCGTCGAGCATTTACGAAATTCCCTCGACCTCTTCCTCCTCCTCCTCTTCGTCGTCGTCTTTGTTTAATCGTAAAACAATGGAATGTGACAGTTGATCGGCATCTGCGAGATCGGGAACAACATCGTCGTCGTCATCGTCGTCGCCGTCGTGTATCCTCCCTTGATGGGGCGGGGTAACGGACGCCGCCGCCTCGGCCAAATCCTAGACGTAGCGACGATTCTTCGGCGTCTTTGAGCAGCGTCGCCGGCCGACTATCGCGATGATGCAGATCACCACCGTGGCGACGAGCACCGCGCCCACCGCCCACACGGCCCTGCTGGCGCCGGCCTTCTGGGCGCGATTGGCCTCGTCCGAGGCCGCCTGCTCGTCCTCGAGCATCTGCTCGCTCTCGTCCCAGTAGTTGGTGTCTAGCGGCTTCATCGCCGATTTGTCGTCGTCGGCGTTGTCCATCGACTTGATCGTCGGCGTTTTGGCTTTCAAGGGCGGCCTCGAAGTAGACTCGTCGCTCGGCCTCGACGTAGTCGTGGTCGTTGTCGTCGTGGTGGTAGTGGTGGTGGTCGTTGGGCGCGGCGCGTTGGCCACTTTGCGATAGTCGCTCTCCATCTTCTCGAGCTCGAGCTCGCGTGCGTTGAAGTCGTAGCTCTCGGCGGACTCGTCGTAGCTCTCCATGAAGTACTCGAGCTCCTCGAAGTATTCGCTGATCTTGCCCGACTGTATGGTCTCGATGTCCATGTACTTTTGGATCAGGAACTTCCAGTTGTCCGAGCTCCTCTGTGCCATGTGCCTGTGAGCGATTGATAAAAGCGTAAAATTTCTATCTTTCTCTGTCAAACCTGCGTATGTTATTTTATACTCACACTATGTGGCTGTTAAAGAGGCTTTTGTCGAAGGGTTCCTGTCTGATTTCGGTCGATTTGAAAACGTAGTCGTACATCTGGAAAGCCAACAGGATGCCCAAAGCCTTCGACAAGTAAGGCCTATTGCCAACGATATTCTCGTCGTCCAAGAAAGTTGGCAAATCTTTGGTCGCCGAGGTAACGAACTCGTACTGCAATCTGCAACATTACACAACGTCATACATTAGCGACAAAATTCATGGAGATTACAGGGAAAGTGCCGTATGTTACTACAGTGTATAATTTACCTATTGCTCCACCAGTCGGAGGTCAATTTTTTCAAGTCCTGCGTCTCGTTTTTCTCGAGCGCGTCGAGCCTCCACTTGTCGGCCGCGACGTAGTACGCCAGTCTCGGCAGCACGTCCAGGGCCGTGATGGTCATGGACGCGATCTTGGCCTCCTCCTCGCCCATCGACTTGTCCAGCAGGCCGAGATGCTTCAGCCAGGCCGGGCTCGCCGCGAGAATCGAGAAGAATTCCGACACGGCCTCCTCCAAAACGGAGTAACGATTCGACTCGGCGATGATGGGACTCTTGGACGACATTTGGTGCAGTAATACTTTGGCAATGTTTTTGTGCGCGGTCAGGTAATTCGAGAGCGAGGGCTCGTAGCAAGTGGACACTCTGTCGAACGAGAGAATGCGACGATGAGTTTTATTTGTTTTATCGACTTGATCGAATCGATGGAGGAAATATTAAATACCTCAATTTATCCTTAAGACAGAAATTGACTAGTTTGGTCGGACACTTGTCCTTGAAGATGCTCTCGGTCCAAAAGTCCGACAGCGGGGCCGTACCTAAAAATTTCTTGCCCAACGAGGACGCCGATTTGTACAGCATTTTGCCCATCATTTTCTAAGAAAGATAAACGCGAAAACGTTAAAATTATCTTTTCCTTTAAAAGATCCACATGGGAAAATGATCGTCAACCTACCTTCTCCCAGAACTTCTTTCTTAGGTTGAAAACTACTTCGGGCTCGGGCATCACGTCGAAGGCCAAATACGTCCAATCGTTGCCGCTCAGAGAACCTTCAAAGGCAAAACGTGAATCAATTTTTCAACGATCATCGTTAAAAAGCTTTCCGCAAATTATAAAATAATTACCGAGCAGGTGCGCGGGCAGGCTGTCGTTGGCCATTTCCGCGGCGCCGTACTTCTTCGCCAGGCGTTTGCGCGCGAAATTCATGAGCTTCTGCTGCAGCTCGCTCAGGCCGTCCAATTGATACTTGAGATGCTCGTAGGCGTCGGGCTCGCCGACCAGCATTTCCCAATAGCTGCGCACGTCGGATTTTTCTGCGGAAAAAAGAGCCGGTGAGCGAATGTGTCAAAATGACTCCACGATGTACATATCGTGTGTAATGCATATAAAAGAGCTGCAGAGCGAAGGGATTACAAAAAAAAATGTAAGAGAAAAAAAAAAGGAGTAAGCAGCGATGTGTGTATACAATAATACAGCGGAGTGTTTTTGTGTACTAACCATTTTCTAGAGCGGCTTTTTGAGTGAGCTGTAGCACGCTCGAGTAATCCTTGAGTTGAGCGGCGTACTGCTGGTGCCAAAAGGTCCAGGCTTTCAACTTTTCACCCTCCTTGCCATTGTGCGCGAGCAGAGCCTCGACTTCTGTGAATGTGGCACAAAACGAAAAAGAGAGTGAGTGAGACAGGCGCGTTAATACATATCGCATACGTTAGATTTTTTTTTTTTTCATTTTGCATACCTTGGCGGGTGAGATTTCGGGCTCCATCGTTGTATCTGGTCGTCGCCTTGAGCGCGCGATTAGCCGCGACGAGCGTCACCAACTGCGCGGATGGAGAGATTGTTTTAATACACATCTATCATTAAGTTTCGGCTGCGAAGAAAGAAAAGTAAAACAGTACTCACCTTATTGTAATCGGAATCGCTGAGAGCTGCGTCGCCCGGATGCTCGATCACGTCGAGCTTGTAGCCCCAGGTCGACTCGGCGCTTATCGTGCCGTTCAATTGCTCGGCCGTGATCTTGCTCTCCTCCCTACGGTAGCGGGCGAAGTTGTTGGCCGCCTCTTTCTACATTGGCAAAAAAAGAATAGGCATCGTTTGAGTAAAAACATTTTTTTTTCAATCGTAGGCATTTTTCTTAATAATATATAATTTATGTATACCCATTGTTTGGCCGCGTAGGGATCGCTCGGGTCGTGTACGAACTGCCACTCGGCCTCGGCCAGGGGCTTGCAGGCGTCCTCGTAGTCGAGCTCGCGCAGCTCGATGCCCACTGCGTAGACGCGCGGCGGCGCAGAGTCGACGGCGGAGGACGTCGGGCTTCCGACCGGATTGGCGATTACCGCGCGATCCAAGAAGGTGGTGAAGCTAATCAGCAGTAGCAGTAAGCCGCCGAAGACAGCGCTAGTTCGTCCTCGAACCATTCCTCGTTGCTTGAATCTGCAGACAAAAAAAATTGTGATAAATTCAATAAATATATTTTATATTTAATGAAATTGATTTAAAAAACGTGTCAAGATCGTGTATTTTATATTATAGTAAAGCCTGCAGCGCTACGCGACGCGCGGGGCTACGGCTAAATCCCGAAATTTCATAAGAGCCATTCGTCATTGTATTATCGCGGGACTACGATCTCACTCTAAATCGCGAGATTCGCGCGCCAGTAAAATTTCGAGGATTTATAATCGTCGTCGTCGCGGCGAAGCTCGACGATTTTTTCTTCTTCTTTGTTATAACGAGAAAAATTTTTAATTATTTTTTTGTTCGTCTTTCTCGCTTCGCGACTCCATGTGTACGCAGCGTCGTGTTTGAGCAAAAAATTAGCAGGGCCAAGTCTAGCGTAGGGGCATTAGGGTCACAATTTGAAAAAAAAACTTTACCGAGAT
Source organism: Trichogramma evanescens (assembly GCA_902732785.1). Taxonomy (NCBI): domain Eukaryota; kingdom Metazoa; phylum Arthropoda; class Insecta; order Hymenoptera; family Trichogrammatidae; genus Trichogramma; species Trichogramma evanescens. Next base: position 13,595 of record CACVKI010141317.1, on the reverse strand, counting down.
TTATAACTTTCGCGCATCCTCCAAATTTTGCTGAAGATCGGGGAGGTAGAGGATCCAAGAGACAAGGAAAACACGATATTGAATAATTAATAAATCGAGGATACGACGTTAACAGCGTCCTTGAGCGTACGAAATGAATTTTTTTCCTTTAAACAAAAAAAAACATTTAGCTACACTCAAAGTTGTTAACGTTAAAATATATTATCGATCGGAACCCGCGACGCACCGTGCAGTGGACACTTTCCAATCGCGAGCCTATTGTACGAAGCTCTCGAGTGCGTATAAACTGAAAAAAAGGAGAAAAATAATTGCGATCGCGGCGCGTATATAATCATCATCCCGAGAGTCGATTGAATTTTCCCTCGACAAAGGCAAATTGTCTTTCGCCCATTATACATTGAAAGTCGCCGATAACGGGCATTTACGGCGGTATATAACGACGACGGCTCTCTCTCTCTCTCTCTTCGATGCATGTGTCGTACAATTTTCGTTTATCGGCCAACTGAAAAAGTCGTCATCGACGAACGAACGACGACTGCGGCGACGCAACGCGGGAGATTTGTTAATATTATATAGTGACGCAGAGTCGAGCCCATCTGTATGTACACGAACGTAACTCCGCAATACGTACACGCACACGGAGGCCTGCGCGCACGTATATAATCATCGTTAATTTCATCGTCTTTTTTTTTTTTTTCTTCTCCTTTTTCTTCTTCTCCGCGACATATCGGCAGGCAGCGAGCATCTGACCCCTTGAGCAATCAATATCGACCGTCAAATTCAATCCAATTGAGACTCGTTCGGCCGTTTGATTCGCGATTATCCATCCATCCACACGATGCGTTGTTACATATATGCGCAACAATATGGTTATAACGAATGCACGGGCGATATTATTTCGCCGCCACCGTCGTCGTCTTCGATTATATTATTTCAATGATTTAAGAAACAATAGAGCAGCCGAATATTTTAATTTTATACGGTGCGGCTGCAAAACGATGTCGTCTCGAGTGCATCGATTGATCTCTTCCAATCGTTCACCGCGACGCAGACAAAAAAGCGTCGCCGCGACTGCATCTGACGTCGTCGATTATCGATATTTCGTCATGCCAAAAACTATATCGCGCGGCGACACTTTCAAAGTCGGCAGTTAGCGTTGTATTACACGATTTGCCTCGAAGTGGCTTATTATCGTTGCGTAACGCTCGTCGAAGCTCCTATAGACGTATAATGGGGCGCAATTGGAAATTCGACGCTCTGTCAATTGACTCCTTTTCATCGGCGCGCAGGAACGAAAAAGAAAAATTCGAGCAATTTTCCATGAGTAAATAGTTTAAAAACGTTGCGTTTACGTATTGTCTCTCTGCTATATGTGCATCGCGAAAAAATAAAAATCGCGACGCGACGCGATAAATATTGTACAAAAGGCACGCGCGAGATTAGAGTAAACACTTAAGTAAGAAAAAAAAACAACCCGCGCGCGAGTCGATAAATATAAGAATCGAGGCAATTCTCGTTGAATGTGTGTATCGAGTGCCGTTTTTTTTTTTATTATTGTCTCGGTCTCGACGCACAGTCTGCGCTGGCGCGAGTAGTGTATATAGGCAGTTGTGTGACGTCGAAACGGATGATTTTTACGCGCGTACTATTCCGTTATTGTATTTTATTTATAAATGTCATTAATAACTATAGCCATCTGTGAACTCGCTTTTATGAATGAACGAAGCTCTCGCGGGCGAGCCTCCGCACGCAAAAAAAAAGAAATAATAAAGTGACGAAAAAAAAATCCATACGATTCCGATTTCCGAACGATCGATCAATATCTCTCTCTGTCTGCTTATAAAATCTTTGCGCGCGCGCGGCGTGGACTCGCGTGTGTTGACAAATCGTCGCGATTTATTGCGCTTTAATAATCCGTGCGTAATTGCGTATATAATAATGTATAATTCAAGTGTCGCTTTCGATCGCACATGTATATATCGATAATTACAATAATTGCCTTATCGTTATTGAATTAAATGAAAAAGAAGAAAAAAAAAATCGGCAACCGCTGCGTCCGTCTGTCTGGCGATATCGAGTGTATACAATGATAAATATAGCAGTGATAATGAATTGCCGCTGCACCGCGTGTCGGCGGTAAAAATTGGCACTTTTGATCGGATTGCATGCACATATAATACGGTGGCAGATATAGATATCGACGCGTGTGTAGTGTATGTGTCTTTCGTGCGCGACACTTATACATACATCGGAATTACAAGCAGATCGTGACAAACAGGTTTTCAAGGATTTACGACGTATATGCAATTTATCCTTTTTTTTTCTTCTCTCTCTCTCTCTCCGTCGTCGCGACCTTTTTTTTTCATTCAACTTCTACGAATGTTTATATATAATACTATAAGCTCGCGTAATGGCTCGATCGCCGCGACCGTCGTGTCGTTACACATATTACGAGCAACTCGTACGATCGGAACTCTTACACACACACACACACACACACATATAAATACATGCATCAATTTGACGCAGACGTCAAATTAAGTGCTGTACGACGCGTATTCACCTCGTTTTTCAGGGTAATAAAACAAACATCTCCATATAATGTACCAAGTGCGTGCGCGTATAACAACGAGCTCGACTCGTAAGATTGACTGCTGCCTTGCGATCTCGCGCGCGCGACACGCATGTTATAAAAAAAGAAGTATAGAAGAAGAAAAGATCGTTACACGCATTATCTCGTATGCGGTGTGCAGCGCGTTAATAATAATCGTTTACCTGGTGTATACACAAACTCGCGATGATATACGAAGTATATATTGTGTATACATACACTCGAGTCGTGTAGCGCGCGAGGGCAAATGAATTTTATATCGATATATAATACACGAAAGAAAATAATATAATCTATGTGCGCACGCGTGACATGCGTTATATACACGCGGGGTCTTTTTTCTCTTTGACATGTATGAAAAAGGTCGCGATTATTATTATAAACGGCCGCACGCGCGCTATACCATATACTACCTCGTGTGTACATCATTATTTAAGTTAGACCGCGCGCGCAAATCGTTCGCTCGTTTGTTCATTCCTCGAGATGATCGTTTCCGATTTTCTTCCGCGTCCTCCTCTCTCTCTCTCTCTCTCTGCTGGCGCGTAGTAATGCGACAAAGGGGAAATTCAGCGGCAGCAGCAGCAGCAGCCGGCCCGTAGAGATCTCGCCCCTATATATCGTACGATCCCTTAAAAAGAAACGTTCGTAAGGAAAGAAAAAAAAGAAAGAGAGAGAACGAAAGCTACCAACTGCTTTTCGTTTACATGTTCGACAGTCAAAGAAAGAAACGCGCATGTGTATTATAAAGGCATAGAATTAGAATTCATCCCCCCGCGAGTGCCAGCTTCAATTTTACTTTCCGATCAGAATGGGGAGGGTCAGAAATCGCCAACGGCATGTAAGTAATAGGTATAATGTAGGCAGCACGCGATGACACGGTTTTCCCTTGTGTTCTCTCGGCGCAAGTTTGAATCGTAAGGAATCAGCAGAATCAACGATAGTAAAGAGTCGAGCCTCCTCTGCGACTTGCAGTGTGTGTTATAAATTTGCGGCCGTATATATCTATACAGTGTACAGTATACGCATCGTTGCAGTCACTCCACGACGACGCGACAGCGGCATACCCGAAGGTTATTTTCGTGTGGCCATCGGGCGCCTCTACTCCACTGTTCGATGCTATTATAAAAAGCACACATACACACTACATAATAGAGCTAAGCGGCGACGACGACGACGACGCCGGCACACATCGTACGATACGTCCAACTGGCCACTCAGAGCGCGCGACGCCGTTTTATTTTTGCTCTCTATATATCTACACACACTTACAAGCTGCAGCATACGCATTATTATGTGTGTATAGGTATACAGTGTGTGTATGTGTGTGTACAAGCGCCGCCTCGCTACTTTTGCGCGCACAGCAACGACCGACAGCGCAGGTGTGTGTGTATAGGATTTGAAAATAGCTTTATAATACGATACGTATAGAGAGAAAGAGATAGAGAGAGAGGTCGACCCGGCATTTTTGGGGTCTAATGCACCTATCGTCGAGGATATGGCCAAGTTCATTCGATCTCGCTCTCATAATATAGCGCGGGTAAAAGTCGCGCGCGCGTTCGCAAAATTCGGGTACATACACACGACGATCACATATGTTAACATTATGTAATCGAAACTCGCGCGAGCTGGGTTATCCTATATATACCTCGACTTTGACGTATACGTATACATACGCGTTTCATGTTAATTATGACATTGAAAAAAAAAGTCGTGCACGCGCGCATTTATTACAATCTGCGCTTTCGTATATTATATATATTTGACGCGCACACGTGCACAGACACATACCCACAGCGCAGAAAGAAAGAACGAAAGCTTAAAGACAATACAGAAAACGAATCGACTGTAAAAATCGTACGATCGCACATCGCGCGCGTCGGTAATTCGAGTTCGGTATTATAATAATGCAGGCAGCAGCACACGCACACGATATGCGACACACAATGCGACGCGAGCACATTGGCCGCACCAGAGTACGTAACATAATATCAAATATTACACACGGATATAATATGGTATATATCTATAAAGATATGCTCCGAGATCGACAGCACGCGCCCGTCTATGATTGTACAGCACCCCAAAATGTTATTATATACACCAACCATGTGTGTGCGCGCGCGAATTCGAGAGCAGAGTACATTGCAACGATTTTTTTTTCGTACGTATGTGTGTGTAGCAACGACCTCGCGAGTCAGTCAATCGATCATTGCCGAAGTTATAATAATTCTAGCCTCGCGTCTCTCTCTCTCTTCGCGAAGACTATATACTCGAGAGAAGAATAAATCATAAGATTCCGCTTTGTTGCCTGCCGGCCGCCTCCAAAACGACGATCCGATTTTCTTTTCTTTTTTTTCTGATTTTTCGGAGCAGTAATCGGGTATATATAATTAATACAATACTCACGATTGAGCGCATTTGCGCATGGAACAATTATCGTATCACTATTATTAACGTTAATAAACAAGAAGCCAAACTTTGATTCGTCGGATCCGCACAATATGTAACGCACTATGTATCCGCTCTGCAGTCCGAGATTTACTGCCCGTCTCGCAGGCAACAACGACAGTAGCAACAATCTCCCTGTCCGTCCGTCCGTCCGTCCGTCCGTCAGTCGTCTTCTTCTATTATAAATAACATTGCTTCACTGCCGTCCGACGACTTATGTTATGTCTTTTATAACGACGATAATCGACGAGTTATGACTGATCGATCGTCTACTACTGCTGCTGCGTAGGTGTGTCAATTGTATACGATGCTCTCGCTTACAGATGCACGCGACTGCGACTGCAACTGCGACTGCGACTACGATCGTCAACAAAAAAACATGTTTCTCTCTCAGATCTCTCTTGATCGAGTCGATCTCTATATTATATACCGATTACGATCGCGAATCACATGTACGCGCGTATAATAATCGCGTATTTTTGCCAAGATGACTCTTCGAGCGTGGCAGAGCGCGCGACTCGAGACTCGGAGTCGGTTTGTTTACAATATAATCTCGCGCGTCTGTGTAATATCTCGTCGAGACGAGTCGAATTAATCGTCCGTTTACGTGCAGTCTCGGGACTATTTTTCCTTTTTTCTTAGATTCGCGCGCGACGTAAAGAGAAATAATAGTTCGTGCAATTGCTCTCCGCGGCTTCTGTGATACACACGATCGTCGCGCGGCTACATAATATTTTCGCAAAACGATCGCAGACGTTTTTGATGAAATATATGCACGCAAGCTCGCACGATACGGCCAAGAATTGTCGGCAAATTTTATACAAATTTCCCCATTTTTTTTCCCAATGGAAAAACTAGCCGAACGCGTTTGACCGGTCGCGGCCTAAACGTCATGTAACACAGCTGCGTGATAGTTGCGTACCGGTGATAATACATTATAAATTTCGGTACGATCGGAACTCGATCGGCAGAGTTCGTCGTAACTTTTGACCCGGACGTGTATACGCTTCGTAAAAAATAAAATAAAAAAAAAAGTAAAACGACGAAGGCATTATTTTACTTTTACATACTCGACGAATCGGATGATTCGGGATGCCCCGGAAAGAGATTAAATTCTTTTTCTACTTCTTTCATCGTGCGCATATATATACTTAAACTATGTTGTAGGTGTATATAATAAGCGTATGAGTCAATGCCAATATAGATTTCGACGACTATATGCCGTGCGTAGTAGTACAATACAACGCACACACACACACACAGACACAGGCGCACATTCGTCTTTTCGCGCGGCCTACATAACAACACAGCACAAACGAACGAAACGCGCCGACGATGCAATGCTAATTGCAAGTCGTCGTGCCGCTCGAGTGTCTGTGTGTCTGTGTGTGTATGTGCAGTGCGAGCGGAGGGAACATCGCGCGATCTGCTAACTCCCAATGGCGTGGTTCGATGCGCGGCCCGTGTGCTTTCACTCGGTATTGTAAGCGCGGTATATAACGCAAGTATGGCACACGCAAAAAAAGAAGAAGAAGAAGAAGAAGGAAAAGAAAAGAATTACGCGAGCTCGTGAACGGAGTTCGACGTTTGCGATTCGCATTATTATTGTATACACTTTTCATATATAATAATGATCGACGTGTGTGTGTGTGTGTGTGTGAATTCGTCTAGCGATTCCTTTTTTTTTTATCGATGCTTATTTGACGAAAGAGAAAGTTTATGATATACAGATCTCATAACAAATCGTGTGATTTTTTCTAAGAATAGCCGCGCGCGCGGTGGCCCATATATATCTGTATAGCGAGCTTGAATCGACGCGACGTAACGGCGCCCGAGCACGACGACGACGACGAAGTAGTATATATAGACGACGCGGGGTGAAATTTTCAATTTCCAATCGCGACATGCAATTTGTCTTATGGGATTAATGAGTATTTATTAGGCAGCTCGCTGATCGCCGGTGCAATCGACCGTGTAACCGGCGTAATATACACAAGCGAGAGAAAGAAAAAAATGATCGATTATTCAATTTCGCGTTATGTAAAACTTACTTATATCGCTGGCTAATGTACCAAAAATTGCCACAGAAAATCTCTTCGATTATCAATCGGAAATTTTTTCTTCGGGGTTGTTGCTCCCGCTTAAACATGCGATCGCAACATGCTGATGAGTCGTTTATAAAATAAAAAAAAATCATCATCGCTGCATGTTTTCTATTTAAAAAAAGTGTCGAAGACGCAAGTAATCTTATACGCCTACATATTTGCTACATGCAACGACGATAATGTCTCATTTATGTTTCGCGAATTCTGCCGGTTTTTTTCTTCCTTATTTTCCTTCAAACGCGACACGCGATGCCGTAAATCAAGCAACCGCGAATCACGTATATTATGGTTTATTATTACGACGAAGTGTCCAACGAGCGCGTCGTAAATATATTTCAATTGCGCGCGCGCGCCTGCTTGGAGTACCGAGTATTATCGAAAGCGAGATCGTTTAATTTTTTTTCCCCCTCGCTTATTTACGATTTTCGATGATTCGAATCGCGACGTTATCGCGTCACCGCCACGCGTTCTGTCATACAAGGGATCGGTGAATAAAAAAATGCAAAGTATTCGATTGTCGGCTTATACACGCGTCGTTGCAATTGTTAAGTCGCTAAGACAGTGACTCAACGTTATTATATTATATACGTATCTCGTTATTATTTTTTCTCTGAATACGTGATATCGGTAAGAGTCCTCGTATACCGATCTTCCGAAGCGAAGTAATTGAAACGAAAAGTGCCAAATGTCAGGGTTAATACGATTCAACGGCGAATCATCGCCGTCGTTTGTTTCGTTCATTGTATGTCAAGTCAGGGGGGTATCCCCGCGTGCGGTTAAGTATACAGCCACAAGCGAATATATTGCGCAATCGGACGTACGCACTTCGCTCGAGAACTGTCAAAAAGGAAATGAAGAAATAAAAAATCCGCGCGAGCTTGCGATAAGGCCAAGATTACACGTATACACGAGTGCTGTATATATTTGTAAAAAAGATTTCAACGATGAGTCGTGCTCGAGTAATATAGCATGCATTTCGTCCGAATCATGTGTACACAAGGCATCTCTTGACAAAAATTTCGATGTCATTTTTGCCTCGGGCAAAAAAAAGAAGAAGCTAACGTAAATACCGGCATCAGCTGATCTAAAAAAACTCACAAACACACACACACACACACACTTTGGACATGGCGCGCGTGCATACTTATCGCATTTATACGTTACTATCACTTTCCTCGTTTATCATTCGGCTGTAACGTGTACCTCTACAGTTGTAAAATTTGTCTTAAGCGCTGCAGCGCGTACATATATACAGTCGATGGCGACGGCGCCAAACGCAATGAACGGAGAAAGAGAGAGACAGATAGAGGGAAAAACTGCACATGTACGCGCCACAACCGCAGCCATAACTCATCGAGTGTGCTTTTATATTTCAACTCGGGCGCGCGCGCGATAATGCAAATCGAGGCTAAAAAAGCAAAGAAAAAAAAGTCACGCTGTATGCGCAGCAGCGGCACCCTCGCTGCGTATTAACGCGAAAGGGATCATTGCCGCTGCATAACGCACGTCCGAGTCAATTTGCTACGGCTACCTATTCCCGCAAAATATATGTACCTCGCAGGCGCGCGTAATATACCGCGCACTCGGGCGCGCTTCGTTTTTCCCTCCTGTCTTATTATTATTTTTATTTTATATTTTATTTCGGTATGGCGCTCGCCAGTAACAGCCACCGCTAACGATCACACCGTATAGGACACGTATAGTTATATATAACTACAGTAGCCGAGTGTATATGCTCGTCCCACGCGAGAGAGCGAGTGGTGCAATTTTTTTCGCTCGATTTTCTTTCTTTCGTTATTTTTTTTTTTTTGGCTAGCGAGAGAGAGAGAGGGAGATAATAGCTCTTATTTGTGCAGCGCGAAATTTTCGGGAGCTTTTGTCTCACGGACAACGAGCTGCTAGCTCTAGGAGAGCGAGAGTTTTTAGAGGAGCACAAGGAACGATGGAAAATTTGTGTAGAGGCCGCGGCTATGTGTATGTGTAGGAGCGCGGATAATTATTTACTTTGGAAGAGCAGAGTATGTATATATCCCACACACAATGAGAGGAATGAGAACTCGGGAGCACGAGGTGGAGGAGGAGGAGGAGGAGCAACCCCTTTGTTACAATTCCCCAGAGGGGGTTTTTGCACGGGCGCTTTTTCCGAGCGCCGGCTCGCTAGCGATTTTACCATAAAGATGTGCTGCTGCGCGGGCGAGCGGGGGTCCTCGCTGTTACTGCTGCTGCTGCTGCATGTGGCCCGCGTTATAATACCGGGGGGGTAGGAAAAGTGGAAAATCGCCAAAAGCTGAAAAGTGCGCAGCGGCGGCGCAGGATACGAGAAGCTAGGAGAGGAAACCAAAGAGCAGAGAGTAAAAATAAATGGAGAAAGAATCCAAATGAAAAATTGCGTTCTTTCTCGTTCTCGCGTGCGCGCGCGCGCGAGCTTTTACAAATAATAAGTGAAAATCGACGCCGCGCGCTGTGTCAAGAAGTCATTTTGTTTATAATACGAATTTCCGATTATACATGCGTGCGATTCGTTCTCGGATATCGCTGCGTTACTTATAATATATTTTGCGTGCCTGAGCAAAGTTCATTACAACGACAAGAGAAGAGAGTGACGCGCGCGATGAAATCCAATCGCTCGCGTCGCGCAGAATATATATATACCGATCGCAAAAGATCGTTGTACACGTGTGTGTGTGTGCGTGCGTGCGCGCGTGTACCATACAAAAGTAACAATAACACCGATGGGTATCGAACGTCGGGGAAAAAAAGCAAAAAAAAAAGCGATCGGGATTGAGTTATCCGGAGCACACGACCCGCGAATTAGCATGTATGAATAATTTTTCTTTTTAATTCAATTTTATTTTTATCAGAGAGAGCCGATACCGCGTGGCACACACAGACGCGCGACTGTGATATTATTTTGGGCTTTTATGATTGGCGCGGCTAATTTCGTTTGCGTAGTCTCTCGTCGCGCGATAGGGTGGTGCGTAGCAGCAGCAGCAGCAGCGATGCAGGAATGCTCCATTATATACACAGCAGCAGCAGCAGCAGCAGCAGGTCGATTTCGTTGCGTAGGTATATAATAGGGCAATAGGCGCAGAAGCTGGGTAGTATACGTGTATAAATATATTATTCATGAGAGGTATTAGTTTGACTGCTAACCTATGCATGAGGAAATAATTTAATTTGTTTCTTCTCTATATACGATATGTACGGGACACGCTGTAGCGCTGCGACGAGTTGAGTTTTGCGCGAGATGCGCCGCTACCGTATATACCTACACACACACAATATGCGTTAAGGTAATCTGCATTTCAACCGGATCGCTCTCGGGGTCGTCTGCTGGGTATTGGAATCTCTCGGCAACGAGAGACCATGCATCGACCGACAAAAAAAAGGAAAAAAAAAAGTAATAATTGTTTTTATCGAGAAAATCAATCGATCGTTCGTTTACATCAAAAGGGTCCATCAAAAAAAGAAAGATAAAGACCAATATCAATCTTCTTGAGCCAAGTGTATAGCAATAATAATAATGATAATAACGATAATAATAATTGATTGCACTCGTGGCTCTCGAGCGCGAGCGCGTGGCGTGATCGTAAAATCGTGTGTAGTATAGTGTAGTACGAAGCGCGCGAAATAGAAATGGACTCAAGTGCACATCACACGACGAGGTTCAAGGTCGGCTACTCTGTGAAACAGCAGCCGCAGACGAGTGGGCGTGCTTGTGTGTACACGCGAGTGTCTGTGCAATCATCGAACTGGTTAAATTTTATTATTAAATGTGCTTTACGCGTGCGTCTGGCCAATCGATAAGAGTGAAACTTTCTCGAGACGATTGGATCATCGTTTGTATTATAGAAAAACGTGTATAATATTTGAGTAATTTGTAATACACCGTGTAGTACGCCGATCCTCTCGATAATATGTATGAAATATGAAATATATGATAGAAAAGTTTAGTCGAGTCGAAAGTACATAATAAAAATGCTCGACGCCGCTCCTTTTTATATAGAAAGATCCGCAAGTCTTTGAGAGATCTCACTCGAGAAAATCTACATGTATAATTACAAATTCATCGAGTGGTCGTCCGCTCGGTACCACTTGACTTCTCGAGTGTCTTCTTTTCCACGAAAAATCTCGACGCACACCCATGACGACGATGGCGTTTTCGTTTTGACAAATCTACGTACACACGCGTAATAGGATAAAAATTTCGTATATCTATTACCTGTTTAACCCAAACTACCGGAAATAACTGTCGTATTATGAAAAAAAGGTGTCACGGATGGCAGTGGCGCTTGTTAGAGAGATAGCTCCGCTATTCTAAGCTATTGAAACGAATTTTATTTTTTTACCGCAACACGACCGAGTCAGACTCTCGCTGCTGTTTTTTTCACGGGTGCGAGAAATTTTATCGCGAGATGTACGCACGCACGTATGAACTCGCACGTTATAATACGCTCGCTCGGATTTGCAAACCGAATGAAATATGAGTATTTGCGAAGGATTATTGCAGACGCGATATATGTACGGTCTGATACGGTCAGCAGCAGGGATGATTTTCTGCTTATATCAGCAAGAGCGTGGCGAGCGATTTTTGCCCCTCGCACACATACACCCACGCACATCAGAATTTCGAATGAACTCGTGCGTAAGCTCAACGCGGCGTCGGTGGGCAAGGGAGTGTCGAACGTTTGGTAAATGGCGTATATGGGTAATTAACGAGCCAAGAATTATTTTGGGGTGGCATGATGGAGTCGTGCCTGTGCCAGTTCCGAGTCATTCTATTTATAAGGATAATAGAGTCGATTATGTATATAAGACGATCAGAACAATAGTTTTGGGCCAATCGACCTGTCCAAATTATGGGTCTAGCAGGAAGTTGCGAAAAATCACTGAATATAAATTAACAGAGTCATCACGGGGGTGTGCGAATAATAACTGCGAATTTATTATGGGTATTCGCGCGAGCTGTCGTCGCGCGCGAGGTTGATAATGATATTTTAATCGGACACGCCATGGAGAACACATACATGCCCAGACACATGTAGGAACGAAGTGTGTATGTATAATAATAAAGTACACTGCGTTAGAATGATATATCGCGCGGATTGCTCGCGGCGGGCAATTCGTCGGATACTTTATACGTATACATTATTACGCGCGTGATGTATTAATCATTTCACAGCCTTTTAACGTCCAACGACGACGACTATGACGACGAGTCGCGAGATATATGTTCGTATGGGTGATTATATTAATTGCCGCGTACAAGTGCGAATCCGAAATTATTTTCGGCGCGGGAGATTAAGCTTCGATTTGTTCATTCGCTTGTATATTACACGTTCGCGTGTACACGAATCGCATGTGTGTACATCACCTATAGTAATACGAACTAATTTCTTTTGCGTAACTAGGTCGAAATTTCGCAACTGTGGGCCGCGCAACTATCAGCTCTCGCGGTGTAAATATTAATATCGATAAGAGAAAGAGAGAGAGATAGAGACATTATAAGGCTTCGAGGCTGCGCGTAACGCGTGTATAATTTGCCATTCTCTCACGCAAAGTATCAATGAAAACAATTTCATTCGAGCTAAATCGATCGCGATACAACGAGGTAATAATAATACAACATTTTCGTTATTTTTCGATTTCGTCATCGCATCGATCGCTGAAAAATAAGTTCTCGACTAGTCGCGCGAGCCACCGTATGTACAGTATATTTGTAACGAGAAAACAATAACGGAAAATAAATGAATAAAAAAATGTTGTCTCTCATGATTTTTTTTTTTTTTATAAACGATCTGTTTGCAAACGAGTCTCGTGCGCGCCATTTAGTCTGGCGCGCGGTAAACATTATTTGTATTACATAAAGCGCGCGCCTTCGAACGTGCATCGTTTCGCGTACATCGCGTTAGTTCACATTTTTCCATTCAAACGTTATTAACATCCGCGAGTACGTTCAAATATATCTTTTCATTTTTTGAGGTAAAACTTCGATAATCGTTCGTTTTTTGGGATTATGAATGTCTAGTTGTATGCTCAGAATTCATTTAGATTTTATTAATTTTTATTTTTTTTATTTTTTCTAATTTTATTTTACATTTGTTAATTTGATCTTATACAGATGGTTATTTATTTGAATGATTTGTAAATTATGCTACATTAAATAACACTGGACATTACAAAAAATAATATAAACATGTTTATCGACATTAGGGGCTTGGGCGTTTAGCCGCCAAGCAAATAATACGTAAATCTTTGTTCATCAAATTGTCAATGATCATTTCACAGCAGAGAATTGGCAGTCGGTGGTGTATAAGCTCCATAAAACAATCCAGTGCCCAGCTCAGGAAAAATCTTCTCACTAGTTGCTCGCACAGATACACAGCACAAGTCTGAATAATGCTCCCTTCGGGGAGAAAACGATTAAGACG
>CACVKI010141315.1:0-10412 GCA_902732785.1 Trichogramma evanescens | reverse complement strand
GTACTCTGAACTCGACCTTTCCTCGTTCGGGTACGACTTTTCAGTGGCGCCGCGCCACCTGGCGGCCGAGTCGGAAGTTTGAAAAGTCAAAAGTGCGGAAAGGTAGTGAAATGATGAGGCAAGTATTTTTGTAGTTTGACCAAGTTCGCTATTGAATAATTCCCTAGGTCAAAACTCTCAAGAGCTCGTCGCCGCGAATGCGAGGACGAGAGTCGATATGCTCTGGCCGGCAGCCGAGAGACGACTTCCACTTGCTTGGCCGGACGCCTCGCTTATATAGGAAGCAAGAGCGCGCTGATTGGCCGTTGGCGCAAGGTGGGGACGAGTGCAGCAGTGCACGTCGTCTGAGTGGGGACGCACGCAGTGGTCTCGTCTAGCGAGTGGGGATAACACTCTCGCGCTTCCTAACGTCTCTCTGACTTTATACACGTCGTCTGCTGTCTGCACAAGCGTGTGAAAATTCTCACGTACGGCACTCTGTGTGTGCGGAGATGAAAAAAAAGACACGTGCGTAGGATCGCTTATAGGCATTTTTTACCTTAAGTCTGAGGGTATCGATTCGCCAAACAAGACACAAAAGGCTTGTGATCCGTGCCGTCATATAAGAAGAAAGTTGCAGTCCGTTTTTGGAATATATATTGTAGTTACAAATTCATGGCAGATTTTTTAACACCCAACGTTCATTGTGTTCATGAGCGTGTGTTGGCGAATCAAACGTGCGCATGCATGATTCAAAAACTGAGAGAAACATTTGCAGCAAAATCGTTAGTGAGAAGCTCTGATCGTTACAAAAAACATTATATGACAAGGAATCAAATCTGAACATTTTTCAGAACCGAGTTTTCACTTATGAAATTATTTTTACTTTACCATTTGTAGATTTACCGATAAAAGTACTCGCCATCTAGCGGTTAGCGTTGGCTTTAATATTGATTGAATTTTCAAAAAATTTTTAATAAATTAACACAAAGAATAAATCAGTATTGAAGCATTCATTTTTATATGAAATGATTAAATTTTTTATAGAATTAAGCTTTTTTATCCACTTTTGCGTTAGAATGTACGTGCTTGAATTTTTACATATTTTTGGTGACAAAAAATAAATCAGTACTGATACATCAATTTTAAACAAAGATTTCATGTAAAAGCACACAGTAATCGGTTTACTTTGAGGCTTTCTTTTTCGCTTCATAGGTGCGTATACTATTTTTCATGAATCCCCCAGCAGAAATTAACTTTTTCGTTTTGGCTGTTGGGACGAAAAAGGTTAGTTTCGGCTGGGGTAGCATGAAACGATTTTTTTATCGGTTTAATAAGGAGGATTTAAGTTGAAATTTGTATTTGTAATTATTGTTAGTATACGGGTTCAAACTAAAAAAATTTACTGCTAGTCAAATTCAAGTATCATAATTCAAATATCCAAAATGAAATTTTAAACAATCGTCAGTACTATCCTATTATAAGGTAACCTATTGAGTGAATTACCGCTTTTCAAATATTTAATAAAAATCAACTACCCTTATACTATCAAAATCAAATTGAGGGTTATACAATTTTTCAGCAAAAGATTTTTTTTTATTTTGTACGTCCAATTATTATGTCACAAGTGATGTGCAAGAGGTCATTGCCTCCGTCTGAAAGCATATTTATGAAATGTGCGCCATGTGTCTTTGCCATCACTCAAGGTATATAAGACGAAATCGACGAAGAAGTACATAACATTTTTTCCGAGAAATTTGCATTGTTATCTAATGAAAAATTTTAATTTTTAAAGCTTGAATTGTTTTTCTACCAATACATAACTGATTTCTTGTAATAAAAATTATTTCTTGCCTTCAGTAGTAACTCAAGACAATAAAAAAAACAGGAAATGAAATTTAGCACGAAGGTCTGCACTCCCTTAATCATGGAAAAAAGTGCTGAGCCTGAAATCTGAAGTACCAACGATCGCGATAACTTCGAAGAAACCATTTATCAAGTTGCATATAATTTTCATTGAGTTTTTTCTTTTGTTTTTTAGAGGTACAGGTCAGGCCTCTGTCTATTGTAAAAAGCACTTACATAACTGTAATATCAAAATAAGGTATAAGTATTGTGCTCGGACAGTGGCTGAGAAGCGTTGGAAAACCAATTGGAAGTTTTATCGATTTCGTATGTATGGCAACTTGTTTTGGTCGATTTCGAAAAGTTGCACTCGAAGCAGTAGCAGTAGCGCCGAGCTTTTATATTGGATCTTTCGTTCTCGAGGCGTAACCTCGGCTTTTTATTGTGTATATATGGGCAAAAGAGAAAAATGAAAAAAAAGGAAAAAGGAAGTTTAGCAAAGCTCCGAGGTGTTATATACGTGTATAGCCGAAGTATACAATGATAAACTATTGCGAGTCCTTAGAGATAAGGGCGCGAGATGTCGAATGAACCGTCCGCGTGTCGGAATAAAACTCAAAAATGCATACATAAGTTTTTGTCTTTTTTTAACGCTTGCAACTTGATTCGTTATATCATTTCGAGAATGTAATATGCAGCGGTAGACAAACGAGAAGTTACACTTAACTTATCGCCCGGACGCGACTGATCGATCTAATTAAAACTTTGGAAAATAATCAATACACACACCCGCGCCATTTGCAGAAATGCTCGACAGGACAGCTTCAACTAACTGTATACACATAGAGAGAGATAGCCCGAGCGAGAGAGTGCAATGTCGGGGTGTATAATGCAGAGCTCCGAACCATTTGTCACGGACTTGTCGGCTGGGAAAACTACATCCGCGTAGCAATAACTTTATCCTCGCGATCGAATTGATCAGCTCTTTTACTCGCTTTCGTTATATACAGAGTGTGTGTGTGCACACAGCATCATTTGATAGATTGAAATCAATCAATCTTCTTCTTTTCTCTGTCCCCCGCCCCTCTCCCCCACCCCCTCCCCCTCCATCTCTCTCGCTTCTCGAGCTTTTATAGTCGCGCGATGCGCTCGTGATATAATATATAGCCCATTCAATCGTGAGCGTAATGATGTCGTTCGTGGCCGTTCGTTCGCATCAGCCCCGAGAGGTCAGAGGCTTATTCGAACATTTTTTTATGGCAAAAAACGCGACACCGATCTTAATTATCGCGTACTCGTAAACAATTTTTTAGTTCTCGAGTCTCTCTGTCTCTGTTCGCGCAGCAAAAGACAACGTAGTTAATGCGCAATTTCGCATGGTCGAGGAAAATAAAATGACAAAATGAGTGATATACTTTTCATTTAGAATATTATATGCTAACTAAGAGCCCGACATAACTGCAGCAAAGGCGCGGGCGAGAGTGTACATCCCATTTTTTCTCATCTTTCTGTGTGTATGTGTATGCGCACGAGATGGAACTTTTTCGTATATCGTTGCGCATACTCGTGAAAAAAAAAAGAACGACTTACAAATGACGCTCTTTCCGCGTCATACAATAAAGTTATGAAAACTCCACTTTATGCTTTTTGAGGTTCACGAGCGAACGCATATTATATAGAGAATATAACGAGGCTCGTCATCTTCCTCATGCGCGCATAACTCGTTATGATGCATTAATGGTTCGGCCTTCGCTCGCGTGCCAAGCTCATACTACCCGATATTATGTTCGCGCGCGCGCTTTAACTTTTGCAACGTACGCGCGAGCGTCTTTTTTTTTCTTTGCTCGTCGACTTTCTTTATCTTGTCTTCTTTGGATTTTCTTCTGGCGCACACAAGTGCCTCGCACCTATCTTTTTTTATGTCATCGTAGACATACACTGCGTAATCTCTGATTCGAGCTCGCTCCCTTCTGCATTTTTTCATGCAGGCCGAGACACGAGCAAGCTGCAAGCTCGCTCTCTCCCTCTTTTTTCGCCGTGCGTGTGCATACACAGCAGCAGCAGCAGCAGCGTCTGATCTAGTTTTGCACTGCGCACTCGCTAGTCTGCATTTTTTACACCCTCGACGCGCTAGCTTCTTCTTTTTCCTTTTCGGGTTTCTTTTTTCCGCGCGCGCGCATGCACGCACACTCGTGCGCACGGGGATGAACAAGACACAGTAGAGTAGCGTAAAGCGTATAGCGTGGCACCAGGCAAGAGGGAGTAATGTGCAAAATGCAGCAGCACACACACACACGCGCGCAAGCTCGAGCCTCATATTTTATATACGACGTTGTACGGTTTACAAAAGTAATGCGAGCGAGTGGCTCATCTACGTACGCTGCTATGGTGCACAGCTTCTTTTTTCCTCTCTTTTTCTGTTTTCGAATGATGTACGCGAGCCGCGTCCAAGTTTTACGTATATATGGGTGAGTGCGTGCGCACACACACACGGGCGTGAGCGAGGCGAGTCATTTTTCGGTATGATAAATTCGTTATGCAGTACTTATCGCGCCACACATTTTCCACTTATGGCGCCTTGAGCGAAGTGTCATACGATACGCACAGACGTAACGGCGCTATTTTAGAGTTTATATGGGTAAGTTTTTTACGCGGTTTTATGCTCGTTCGGATACATTTATAAAGCTTCGAGGCACGTGTGTGCCTGACAAAATTTGTTACGAGCTGGTGTTCTGCTATTTTATTTTACACATACGCATGAATAGCCAAAAATGAGAGAGTACATATTACAATGAGGTAATTAGAGATTTTGCGGTAGATTAAAATAAAACGAAATCAACAATTTCACGCGCTTATCATGTATGATGTTCGTACGTGCTCAAAGCGCGTTTATTTTTACGCTTTACTGCCAAAAAAACGTATCTCATCTTGGCTCAAAGTACTTTTTCATCCCGCGTACAGCTGTGCTGCAGCAACAGCGCCATTTCATGCACACGCGTAATAAATGTAACGAATAAAATTATCATTTGCATCGATCATTCGTACCTCGAAATGTCAACGGCAGTAGCCGAGCGACGTGTACGATACAAAAACATGTAAATCGAAATGACTATACGTGTACGTACAGCATAAATTTATTAATGTAAAAGCCCGCCTCGAATACAGCAGGAGAATGCAAATCCCCCTGATTTAACAAATAGGCCCGATCCATCACTTGACAAAGCGCCGCGCCGTTCGGGTATCATTTCTTCAGTTGACCCACCCCTGCAACGAGGAAATTTCGTTGAAGTAATCTTCGACGAGCGAGAGAGAGAAATCAATGAGCAATATAGCAAAGAGAGGAGCAAAAAAAGGCTTTTGTGTACACGACGAACGCCGACGTAATCCCCAAAATCCCATGTAAAGCAAGCCATTTTCAGGCGATCGTCTATGCGCGCTACCATTTATACGTTGCTCTGGCATAATCCAAGGAACATGTCGCTCCCCTCCCCTCCGCGCTCGAACTTCGGTGCTGTTGCTGCTCTCCACGGGAGAGATTCGCCCTTACATCTTTTTCGTATACCCGCGCTGTCTCATTCATAACCTTATAAGGGTTAGTAGTTGTAAGGGCTGCAACGAACGAGCGTGTTTTTCTTCTCAGAGAAATCCATTTTCTCTCCCTGGCTCGGCGGAATCGGGCCATTTTTCTCACCCAAGCGCTCGGTCAGTCGATCGAACGTGTTCGCTGCGCGGAGAACGAACGAGGCGAGTACATTACTGTGTACATGGGGATGCATTAAAAAAAAACTGCGAAAATGGCGCTCGGTATAATCGCATCGTTTCAAGAAAGTCACGCGAGTTATAAATCCCCCAAAAATTCCATTGCAATTAAAACATTTTTTCGTCAGTATTAAAGTTTTCCATTAGAGTGATGAAAAATGAAGCGTCATAAGTCACTCGACGTTAAAAAAAATGTTAGTTAAATGCGCTTCATTCACTGTAGCGAAAGAAAATTAAGAATGACACTTTAAATTTTACCATTAATTTGAATTTTACCATCCATTCATATATTACAATTCTCTGCATTTTTGAAAATAATTTGAACTTTCAAACAATTCAAACATCAATTCTTAAAATTTCAATTCCCTTTTCCAAATTTTTTGGAATTGCAATTGTTGAAATTACCCAAAGTTACGAAGGGAAGAAGTTTTGCAATTTTTAAAATTTATGAATTTTGGAATATTATCATGAAACTACATTACTAGGAATTTTGGGCAATTTACTAAAATTTTCGGAATCCTCAGAATTGCAATTCATGGAATTTTAGATTTCTGAGAATTAGGACATCAACCATTTTTGGAATCGTAATTTTTCAAACTTTTGAAATTTCTTGGAATTCCCATTATTCCAGACGTTATCAATTCTTGGGATTCGAAATCTCAGAACTTCTTCAAATTAATGATGTCATCAACGGCAATTGAGATTTTTGAGATTTTTAGTTTTTTTTACAATTCTTTATACCTTGTATTAGCATCCATTCTAAAAATTTGCGACATCATCAATCCCAAGAACTTATGGCGTCGTGGATTCCCGGAATATCCATAACGCCTTACTCTTCCGCTCTCACTGCAACGGTACGATATTACACCGTAACTTTATGGATAGCGATATTTATCAAAGTAGATAACGGTTGGTAAGAAAATGAGTAGGAGGAAGGAAGTACAAAAAAATTTTGCGGTTTTTTGCCGCTGCTATACTGCGCGCGCTCATTTATCCAGGCGCATATATACATAGTGTAAGAAGAAAATCGATAATGCGCGAAGTAAAGTGATTTGGATACCTCTAGCTCTCTTGTGGTCTTCACGCTTCGTTTAAGCAAAGTGGCTTTAGCTACTTTTCTGTTTTTCTTCGCTACCCTGCCCCCCTGCTTTACCTTACGTATTTTTCTTCATTCGCGCATCGCGCCGCCACGTGTACGCTGCGACTAAGAGCATATGTGTGCAATTGTGACTTAAGATGTTAAGTCGCATTTCGAGCGCAGTTTGAGAATCTCTCTTTCTCTTTATTTTAGCTTGCGCGCTCTCTTTCTCCTCTATCTCCAGGGTAAACCGCACACAGTTTCGAGTCTTCCATTTAAACTAAAACTACATTAAGTTCAAGTGGCATCCTGCAAGTCTATGTATATATATATGTGTACGCGCTGAAAAGTTTGTTGAAACCGTATACGACGACTGTGTATACTGCAGCGTTAAATGCGACTCCCTGATAAAAATTTGACATTTTCATAACTCACTTTGTTTATGTCGGCGGAAAATACTGGTTGAAAATTCGCTTACCTGAAACAGAGAGGAAGAAAACAATTAATGATGGCGATTGATGTGGTACAAATGGCATATAAAATGATTACACTTTGTCAAAGCTAAAGGCATCATCAAACAGTTAATAATTGTCGCGGAACTAAGTGCCTGGCGCACTAAGTTCTGCGAGCAGAAGAAAGAAACGGGCAATTACTTCGCTAAGATCGTTGCGCAACTCGACTGCACTGCAATTATACATCGCTCCGACACATTATAACATTGAAAATTGATCGAAAAACTCATCGGGCATGCGACACAGAGAGAGAGAAGTAAAGAGAGAATAAGAATCAATTCCAGCAAGAAAGGCATTTTTAATGTTACACGGACAAAAACCCATTCAACTCGGTCAATTTTTCCATTCTGCCGAGCGCATAAGAGAATAAAGCCCATAACAGTGCAAGCGATAGAGAATGAGTGAGACCGAGAAAGAAAAGACTCGTTTCATCATTGTCCACTCGAGCACTTCCGAACAAGTCAGCTATAACGATCCAACGACAGCGAGCGACGCTTATATGTCCCAACGAAAGAGCGAGAGAGAGAGAATACATTTTCTACACTTTGACGAGCTACCTACTACGTTGTATTACGATGATTAAATGCGCGAACGAAGCGAGCAGCATCACACGCGTACCCGACACAGTGCACGTAACACACACAAAAAAGACAAAACCAATGTGAATGAGTAAAAAGGCTATAAAAAATAAGAGAATGCGAACGAACTCGCTGGCTGCACTTCCTCTTTACCAATCAATTAACGAAATGACTGTGATATACAATTGCGTAGGCAAACAGAGACGAGATAAAAATGTGGAACGATAAACCCGCAGAGAAAAAATTCAATCTTCCTGAAAAGAGATACCTATACAGAGTCGTTTCACAAATGAAAATGGCTTTTCTGCGCGCTCGATATATAGAGGAGGAGGAGAAACGAATCGTTTGCCACTCGCGAAATATCTTCAGGGCAAAATCTTGAACAATCTCGGGGTAGGTCGATCGGATAGAGCTGGATAGTTTGCATCTTCTCGAAAGCCGCACAATGCGCCACCACGCGCAGACACATGCGCACACAGAGAGTGTCGTTTACGACGGTATTCGATGTTTATACACTCGCAACCCCTCGCGTGCACACATACCCACACACGGACAGTCGTGAGAAAGAGAGAGAAAGCAATGCTCCCTCTCGGCCCTTTATATACACATGCAACTCTGATTTACGTTGCTTTAAGGCTTGTGACTTTAAAGGCCGATGCGCTGCTGTGCGCACACATACACGCGTGTCGGTAATGCAGATTTACTGCACACTCCCCAAGTACACTGCACCAAGCACCAAGGCAGAAGCAGCAGCACCGTGTGTAAGGAACAGAGACACGCCAGGGCGAGAAATGGAAGCTTTTATCGTTTCTACTCGCTGATTTTGCCATGTATTTATGGGTAGTTGTAAACGTTCTCCTTCGCGCCCGCCACGTACCGCTGTGTTCTTGGAATGTCTTTTATTGCCTCGGTGCAAAGATTACTACCATACTGGGTGGTGGTGGTGGTGGTGGTGCTAGACTGCTGTTGCTGGCGGTGGCAGCCTAGATCGTTCGAATTTCGGAAGTGGCGTTTATTGTAACAAAGTTTAATAATTAAACGTCAACAGTTGAAACGGCTGAACGAGAAAGCGGAGGAAGCGAGAGAGAGAGAGCCAATAAAATACTTATCAGAATTAAAGCCGGCTCTCGGATCAGATCGCGTCGAGTCTAGGCTTATAATAAGTCTTACATAGCTAGTTTGAATGATAGAATCGCAGAGATGGGATAATTGTAATAAAGAAAAACGCTTTTTATACTGCTAGGAGAGTACAATTCAATTATCCGCATCGCGTCTCGAATCAATCTACCCGTCGTCAACACTGCTGATCTCGTAAACTTTGTCGCGCTGGACGGCGATCGACTCTATCTCTCTCGCTCTCTCCCCTTCTTCTTTCTCTCTTTTTCTATATATATTGCACTTTCAATCTACTTAAACCGCTTTGCTTTCGGCAGTAACAGGAGCTGGCCTCGTCGCAAGCTACTTCTTCTCCTTGCACTGCACAGGATCGCTGCAACTCAAGGCTCGCTCTCTCTCCGTAGCTACATCTCCCTCTTTCTGGCTGCTTAACTTCTTTGTAAACGTTCGCGCGCATAGAGAGAGAGCCCAGCTACCCACTTTATTTTATCAGTCTGTTTCTCCATCGCGTAGACATAAATATCTATAGATATACACATGAAACGTCTGTCTGCTTGTCTGTCTCTCTCGCATTTCCTCGGGGCTCTTTGGCCCGGCAGCAGCAGCAGCAGCAGCAGGCTTGAGTACACATTAGCGAGAGCAGCTCACAGTAGATTCATCGCACGCTCGGCGCATTGTATTACTTCGGGTACGAGTAGTATAGTCGAGGAGAGGAGCCCTCGATGTGCTCCGTTACCACTACTGCGTGCATAATTAACTTTGAACTCGTCGCGCAGACTCTCGCGCGCATAGTAGTAGGCACAGGCAGCAGCAGCAGTAGCAAAAGCAGGAATAGCAGCCTTCGAAAGCTCGACGCGCATTTTTATACCTAGAGAGAGCTACTAAAGATTGTTTACTTACGACTGGCAGTAGTCGAGCTTTAGCTACTTACACCACGATACGCAGCAGCGCAGCGCAGCACACAAACGCGTACAAAAGGGAGCAATGTCTTTATATAATATACCGAAGAGCGAGCCCTTTTCAGTCATGAAATATTTCACAGCAGCTCCAAGCAGCAGCAGCAGCAGTACCGGCAGCAGCACCGGCATCGGCAGCATGAGCGGCAGCAACAGAGTTACTGCTACTATACCACTTTGCGAATTCATACGCACAGCGCAGCCTATCATCATGCGATTCCCTCGAGTAGTAGGGTAGGGGAGAGCGGGGCAAGTGTAACTTGCGGGGTAATACGACTTCTCGTTTTTTTCAATGATAATGATTTTTTAAATAAATTTTTTTTCCACTTATTATTAAAATATACTTGTAACTATCGATTTCATGCAAAAACGACGCGAAAAAACGTTTTCTTTATTAATTTTAACTCGAAACAAAAATACGCTACAATTATTACAAAAATTTCTTATTTCACACTTCTGTATCTTTATTGATAATGATTTTTATGCTACCGTTTTGTTTCCATAAGAACAGTCATGTCTTCCCGATGAAAAGGCCATTTTCAGAATTTCATTAAACGCAATATTTTATTAAATAATTAATTTTTAAAAA
>CACVKI010141313.1:0-11241 GCA_902732785.1 Trichogramma evanescens | reverse complement strand
TCTGAATATGTATCCGAAATTGTCCTATGACTTCTATATCAAAAGTTGATTTTGACGCCTATCACAAAGCTTCCTCTATGAGGAAGCAAAACGTTATTAACTGATTTTGAACCAAGAATTTTTCAAATATTCGTGATAAGTATGAATTTCGGAAAAATTCCAACTTTCCAAAAAGAGTCATAAACGGTACCAAAAAATACAACAAAAATTTTCGGACATTTATGACATATCAAGTATTCATTATGTCAGATCTGAAAAAATGTGTAACTAGATGTACCAACGAAAAATTTCCTATATAAATATTTAAAAAAAACTTAATTTACGAATTAAAAATTGGTAATTTTTTTTGCTTTGTCTTTGCAGAAGCTCTGCGTTAGACTTGAAAACAATTTTTTAAACGAGTCATCGTAGAACTACTCGTTTAGGTATTCTGGAACTTTATTGAATTCTGCTTTCCATTTAAGGAATTACAACCTGAGATTAAAAAATGTTTTTTGAAAATTTTTATAAAAGTTGTATTTTCGTCTCATTTGCTGGTTATTTTTACACGAGGTTCGATAAATCTATAATGTGTGAATGGTGGTGTTGAATATTATAATTCTTTATAATAAATTTAGATTCGAAATTTACACATTGCAGTTGAATAAAATTTACCTCGTACTATTATATTAAAACTGAATTTTTTAACTTGTAATTTTCTTTCATCGAGCTAATACATTTTCAAAATTTAAAAAGAATTAAATTTTCATCTCAACATTTTTCATGCTCCACATAGTCAATGCAAATAAAATACATAAAGAATTATTTTAAGCAATAGAAAATTTTGATTTGTCCAGTGTAGTTCAACTTTGCCATCCATTGTAGTAAATATACACATTGTGCTTTTTGCAAGACTGTTTTTCTCTAGATACAAGTAACATTGTATTATTCTAAAACTTTATATCGTTCTTATAGTCTTGAAGACTCAACTTTGTTTGAGACTTTGATTTTTCAGTACATGGGTTTATTTGTCGGTAGATTTTCTTTATACAGTTTTGTTGGTAATACGAAAAAACATGTCACAATATTCACCAATTATTTTACAACAAAGAATTGAAGACAGCGAACTTGAACAGTTAACAGAAACAGATATTTTAGATCTTGAAAGACAAACTAGAAAAATTTATCCCTTGTTAGTGCCTTTTTTAAAGGCATCACATTTATGGCCTTTCTGGACTGGCATAAAAAAGTACCGATCACGGGTATCGTTCGGGTTTTACGCTTTATTTTTTATATCCACGGTAATGTTAATAATTTTTTTTAAATATTATATATGATTAAGATTTTACTTTGTAAATTATATCAACGCTTACTGAAAAATTTTTCGATCGAAAACTGTAACGATAAAAATCTCTTTCTCGATTTGCGAAGCATTTTGAAAAATTCATTTTCTACGTATTTTTAAAAAACAGATTTCTTCGTCACACCTTGATCAAAAATTTTCTTAAAAGAGCAAAAGAGCTTTTTTAAGCATTGTTGATTTATGAAAATGGTTATTATTCGCAGTTAATTTATCTAGCCGAAATAATAAGCAACAACGAATTAGAGACAAATCTAGCTCTGGAATTATGCATTCAAATTTGTCTTCAGACTATAATTTTTTTCAGTGCCTACATTTTTATCGTGGACAAGAAAGGCTCTATAACGGTAAGAACAATCACAGATCCCATGATTTATTGAAAATTTTTTAAATTATAATCTGGATCTTCTTGAAAGATACAAAAGTTAGTATTTACTATGACAAGGAATTATTCTCGATGCAGTTCCGAGGAAAAAAAGTTTCTAAAATATTACATAGACACATCTAATCTTGCTTCTTATATTATCACAGGTATGAACATGGTTCAAAAAAACTTAATCAATTTGATTTAACAAAGAGTTCAATTACTTTACAGGTCTTATTTGTAGCTCCTATACTATGTATATTATTATAATTCCAATATTATGGCCAGTCACAGCAAATTTTATTTTACCAGGAAATCATACATATCAAAAAAAGATTTCTATTTACTTTGAATTTTTCATGGGCGCAGACACACACTTCTATTATTACTTTTTTATTTCGTCTTTACTGTGTTACATTGCATCAGTATTTATTTCAACATTAGGAATCGCTTACCTACCATCAGTACTTTACATAATAGGAAAATTTAGATTTATGGGGTATTAAATCACAAATTATGTATAATTCATTTATTGTTAATTGAAATAAATACTGAAGTTTTTCAAACTAGATCAAAGTTAAAAGAAATAACAAATTTCACGAGAACGAAAGATTTATTGGAAAAAGATGATGACATTTTCAAACATGTCTCTCAGCTTGTTCAACTACATCAAGATTGTATCGAGTTAAGTGATAACATTGACAATAGTTTTATTTAATTGTAATTCATTTTTTGAATAATTAGTTACTTCGATTTACTGAAAACAGTAAGTAGTCCAATATTAGTCTTAGGAATATTAGGTGTAATTGTCGGCCTTAGCTTATCCGGGTGTTTGGTACGGTCTCAAATGTTTATACTTTACTCTGAATCCAGAAATTTAATAAATTATAATTACTTAATTTTTCTCACAGATGGTAATTAAGTATAAAGAGGATATAAACCTTGCTTTCAAAATGGGCTTTGTATACATCTTGTGCACAGAGTTTTTATTTGTAACGAGTTATCCCTCACAGATAATTTATGATTCTAGTAGTGACATTTTTGACTATTGGTAAGGATTTTGATTTTCGTAAAGCATTGATATTTTTTCGTTCTTGAAAAATTTAAACATTATTGTTGCTTCTAACCTAAACAGTTATTGCACTGATTGGTATAGATACTCTGTAAAAACCAGGAAAATGATACAACTAATAATGATAAGGGCCAGTATGCCTTGCTGTATTAAAATTGGATCAATCACACCTTTAAATTTTGAAACGAGTCAGCAGGTAGCTATAAATACTAAGACTTATTTCAACAATTACCTCATGCATTTATTTTTTATCTTAGATTATACGATTATCTTTTTCGTACGTTGTGTCGTTGATGTCTATCTATGATCATTAAACCGTACCTCTTGAATTGTGATTGAATTGAAATGTACTTCATGCTGAGTTAGACATTTTTGAATAATTGAAATAATATTAAATTTTGAAAAAAATGCAAGAAACAAAAAAGTTATAGAATTAATACAAAAATACACGTTAATTTTTCAGAATTGTTTGAGCGCTGCCTTCAGCGACTTATTTTTGCTAAATGTATGGGTTATATTTTTTAATACTCTAAATCGTCCCTAAAAAAGAGGCTTTTGTTTTAAAATCTTTGTTACCTAACCAGATAAAATCTGAAATAGTTGCATTTATGCATTTTACTAGAAAAAATATTGCGAAAAATATATTTTTTAGATTTTCTATAATTATTTTCAAAGCTCTGAAGAATTCCAAATACTTAAAAAATGCAAGACTTTTTGGACTATTGACAGGGGCCTTCATGAATTTCAAAGATAATTTGAGTCTGAATTATTTTCGTAATATTTATTTTTCCCTTTCCTTTTTCAAAATTTTTTCCTTTGCTTTTTCAAAACTCCAAAAGTTTGACTATTTACTGATATACAGCTGTTCTCATGAGCCTTTTACGTATATTTTGCGCGTTAAATTTTTTCGCGTTTTCTGGCATTTAACGTTTTTACCAAGTGCACCTCACTTGTCGTAACATTAAGAGCAAACCATTAAGGCTACAGCACCAGGGTCGCGTATATTTCGTCAGAACATCAATTGTCACAAACGCAATTTTGGGCTCAAATCGAACGTAAGAAATGATATCTGAAAAGTTTTTTAAACAATTTTTAGTTGGTGTAATTCATCGCTATAAATGTTGTTTAAAATAGGGCTGTGCGAGTACCCGAGTTTTCGAGTTTTACTCGACTCGAACTCGAATCGCCGAGTTCGAGTCGAGTTCGAGTCGAGTCGGGAAAATTCGAGTACTCGAGTTTTTTCGAGTACTCGATTTTTTTTCGAATACTCGAGTTTTTTCGGGTACTCGAATTTTTTCGAGTAATCGAGTTTTTTGAGTACTCGTAATATATTTAAGTTTTAAGTAAATAAATGATGAATTAATAGTCTCTAGACCCCTCTTTTTGTGTGTACGTGCTTATAAGTGTGATGAAGCGTGGTACTATTAAATTATTTTCTTCTTCCAATTCAATCCGCTGCGAATATCACACTTACGAGTATGTCACACAAAGGGAGGTAGTCTAGAGACTGTTAATTCATCATTTATTTACTTAAAACTTAAATATATTGCGAATACTCGAAAAACTCGATTACTCGAAAAAATTCGAGTACCGGAAAAAACTCGAGTACCCGAAAAAAACGCGAGTACCCGAAAAACCTCGAGTACTCGACTCGAACTCGAGGAAAAAACTCGAACTCGACGAGTCGAGTTTTTTCGAGTACTCGCACAGCCCTAGTTTAAAAATGGTCATTTCAGGCGTTAAAGGGTTAAACAAAAAAATCAATTCTCTTTTGATTCATAAATTTCAAAACCTATTCGTTAAAACTAATTTTTATTCATGAAACCTGTGTTTTTTCTTTCGTTCAATAATTCACCACTTTTTATTATCAAATATTTTGACTATTCTGATACTGGATTTGGAAATATTATAAAATTACAAGTCAAAGCTGGCTATTCATAATTTTGTCGAAACTTTATTCTCAAAGTTTGACAACTCAAAAAATCGTGTCAAATTGTATTTCAATTGAACACTATACCTTACCATTTACAATTGTACATTTTTCAGGAGTAGGCCTACTGTTGGAGAGACAATTCCGAAACGGAATTTTAATAAAAATAAAAATGATTTTGCATTGCATTTGCAAGTACACAAGTTTCATTTTAATATTCATAAACTTTGTACCAATCTTATAGTCTTGGAGACTCTGCTTTTTTTTACATGTAAATTAATTTGACGATAGATTTTCCTTATACAGTTTCGTTTGAGCTATAACGAAATAAAAATGTTACATTATTTACCGATTATTGTGCAACAAAGAATTGAAGATGACGAACTTCAACATTTATCAAAATTAGATAAATTAGATCTTGAAAAACGATTCGGGCAAATTTATCCCTTGCTTGTGCCTTTTTTAAAGGCATCACATACATGGCCTTTCCGGACTGGTATGAAGAAATATGGATCGCTGGTATCATTTGTATCTTACGCTATATTGTTTATATCCACGGTAATTCAATTTTCTTAATTAAGGTCAATTTTAATCGAAAATGTTTTATATTTTTACATGATTAATTTGAAATATTAAAAAATTTATATAATCGTTATTATTCGCAGTTCATTTATTTAGCCGAAATATTGAGCAACAATGAAATGAAATGAATTCAGATTTCTTATGAGACTCTAACTTTTTTCGGCATGTACTTTTTAAATTTAGACAAAAATGGCTTCAAAAAGGTAAATACAATTACATTCAATATTTTATTTAATTTTGATGAAAGTGTTGTGTTTTGATGAATTGAAGTCCTTTTAAATTTAATCGATATCATCTTGGAAGGTACAAGAGTCGATAGTTATAATAACAAGGAATTATTTTCG
This sequence comes from Trichogramma evanescens, assembly GCA_902732785.1. Lineage (NCBI taxonomy): Eukaryota > Metazoa > Arthropoda > Insecta > Hymenoptera > Trichogrammatidae > Trichogramma > Trichogramma evanescens. The sequence continues at coordinate 5,610 of CACVKI010141313.1, read as the reverse complement.
ATGTAGTTCTGAAGAAAAAAAGTTTCTACAAAATTACATAGATGCATCCAATTTTGCTTCTTACATAATTGCAGGTTATTTTTCTAATTATCAAATTAAATGAATTTTACTAAACAAACAATTTAATTATTTTTAAGGCCTTGTATGTGGATTTTATACTATGCATATCGTTGCATTTCCAATATTATGGCCAGTCACAGCAAATTTCATCTTACCAGGAAATCACACAAATCCAATTACTATTCACCTAGAATTATTCGTAGATCAGGACACGCACTTTTATTATTATTTTTTTGCTTTGTCTATACTATGTTATACGACGCAAGTAGTTATTTCAAGTGCAACAATTGGTTACGTATCGGTAATTTGCTACGTGATAGGAAAGTTTAGATTCATGGGGTATTTATGCACAAATTATTATAATTAATTATTTTTTAATTGAAATATATAATTTACCAGTTTTTTTAAATCAGATCGAAGTTAAAAAAGTTAACAAATTATTCTCGAACAAAAGATTTATTGGAAAAAGATGATGAAATTTTCAAACATGTCTCTCAGCTTGTTCAACTACATCAAGATTGTATTTAGTTAAGTCATAACACTGAAAATTAGTTTATTTAATGATAATTAATTTTTTTAATGATTAGTCACTTTAATTTACTGAATGCAGTAACGAGTCCTGTCATACTCTACGGTACATTAGGTTTGATCATTGCCCCTACCGTTTCCGGGTATTTGGTACGGTTTCAAATTTTTGTATATGGGTCAAAATAATACTTTTTTGAATTTTCGTCCGCACGTATGTCACCAATCTTGACGCGCTTTTGGTATGTTATAGTACATAATAAAAAAGTGCCAAAACCAAAATTTTGGACCCCCTCCCCCCTCCTACCTCCCACTTCCGGTGTGAACGTCAATTTTCTATCTATATTTTTTTTGAAGGCCTGAAGCAATTAAAAAATCTGAAAAAATTCACAAAAATACTTTCCAACAATTCAAACAACCTTGAATTTTTTAGATTTTTTGAGTGCTTCAGGCCTTCAGAAAAAATCATTGAAAATTTTGAAAATTCATATACGGCGTTAGGATGCAATGACCTTTTCGAAAATTTTTTCACTTTTTTATTTCATTGAAAAAAGTAACCTCAAATTTTTTCAAATTTTTTCAGAGATGTGAACGCACCTTTTGAAGCCAAAAACCCCTTTTTTTGACGAAAATAATTTTTTTAGGGCGATACGGAACCTTGAAAAATCTGGAAACATTTTTTTCTTGTTTTTTTCATCAAAAAGCATAACCTCAAATTTTTTCAGATTTTTTAAGTGAAGGCGATAGTTTATAGAGCCAAAAAATGCTATTTTTAACAAAAAAAGGTTCCTAGAACCTGATGGTTCCGATAAAAAAATTTGAAAATTTTTTTTTTGAATTTCTTGTCAAATTTTAATAAAATTGGCCGGTTTCAAAAATCCGATTGAAGCCTGCTAGATCAATCTAGAGCATCAAAATTTTCTAGAGCAAAAAAAACTTTCAGAAAAAATATAGATAGAAAATTGACGTTCATACCGGAAGTGGGGGGGTAGGAGGGGGGAGGGGGTCCAAAATTTTGGTTTTAGCACTTTTTTATTATGTACTATAACATACCAAAAGCACGTCAAGATCGGTGACATACGTGCGGACGAAATTTAAAAAAGTATTATTTCGACCCATATGAATTTGAATGAGGACATTTAATAATTCATAGCTATACTTTTTTCGCAGATGGCGATTATGTATAAAGAGGATATAAGTCTCGCTCTGAAAATGGGGTTTGTATACATCGTGTGCATCGAGTGTTTCATTGTAGTGAGTTTTCCATCGCAGTTGATCTTTGATGCTAGCGCAGACATTTTTCAGAGCTGGTAAATATGTTGATTCTTGTAAAGCATTGAAATTATTAAATATGACTCGTGCTCAACTTTCTGAGCACACTAAGCGCAAAAGCGGCTTTGTGCATTTTTTGCATAAATAAGTATAATGGTTTATAAAAATTTAAATTCTTTGGTTATTTCTGACAAAAATAGTTACTACACTGACTGGTATAGATACTCAAAAAGAACCAGAAAAATGATACAACTAATAATGATAAGATCAATTAGACCTTCCTGTGTTAACATCGGGCCAAGTACACCTTTAAATTTTTATACGAGTCGTCAGGTAGCTATCAACTATATAGAAGACATATTTGAACCGTTACCTATTCATGTAATTATTTTCATTTTAGATAATACAATTATCGTTATCTTACGTTGTTTCCTTGATGTCTATTTATGATCATTAATTCTTACTTCTTCAAATGTGTAGATTCAAAAAAACTACGAATCATAAAAAATTCGTAAAATTTTACATTTACTTAAATATTTTTAAAATAATTTTTCTCTCATTCTACACAACCTGAAAAAATGTAATCCCATTAATTTTGCACGAAACAAGTTAAATTTTAATAAAAACATAAATATTTGTGGGTGCGAGTATATAAGTTCCATTGTAATGATTCTAGAACTTTATACTGTTGTTATTACACTAAACCGTCTTTTATTTTAACGGTCAGTCGGAAATAGAATTTGTACACAATTATTACTGACATTTCGAAACTTTTATACGCTTTTAGAAACTTAAATAAAAATAACTTAAAAAGCGCATATAAGTTTGTAACGTTTCAATTTCATTGTGTATTTGACGCAACATAATTAATTATTTTTTTTTTTTTTTTAATTCAAAATCAGCTGAAATTTTTATTAGATAAATTTAAAAAATGTGTAACTTCAAACTCAAAACAAGCTGAAATTCACAGCCAAAATCGATGAATTTTTGTCAAATTTTGAAATTCTTTCAGACTGGAATAAAAAGTCAAATTTTGGACACTTAATTTTTGTAGGGGCGTAGATAATTGCTTTAGTTTTTTTTTCGAATGTATGATTTATTCGTTGGTATATTTTTATTTTAGAGTTTTGGAATTTTGAATTTATTTGGCCTTCTAAAACTAAGTACTTCCTAACAAACTCTCGACAGATAACATCTACTTCACACAAAATACATTGAGTGTGAAGATCCTCATATTCATGTATGATATACGAATCTTTTTTTTTAGTAAAAACCATTATGATGTCTACCATGGTGAATTCGAAATTGTAACCATTAGATTTTCAACTATACATCCCAAGGATGCATTAAATATATATATGCATTTATTGTTTTATAAATGGATTAAATAAACATTGGCGTATAAGAGCGGCCATAAAAATTTCAGCTGCCGTCGACCAAGTATATAAAGGCATTATAATGTTTTATATCGATCGAAGAAATTTTATATCAGCTTAAATTATGTTAGAAAAAGTTTGCATTGCTTTCTAATATATCCACGTTGACACATCATCCAAACCAAGGTGGATCGAGGAGCAGATCCTGATTAGGATCTATAATGTTCAATGTTTGCTTCTTTTCCGGGTCACAAGGATATGTATTCATGAGACTTAGCAATCAAAATCATCATTAATAATCCTCATCTACTGAGCTTATGAACTCTTTATCAAAAAAGTAAACCGCTGCCAATTCATTGGAAAAGAGCTTCTTCATGAACGCTATGATTATATATGAGCGCGTCCAGCGTCGGCCACCCCGCGCGATTACGGCATTTTTGCCGAAAGTGTCGTATGTTTAGCTCGCTCGTTTACCAAGAGTCAGAATAATAATCCAAACCCATAGATCGATAGATTTTTTCCTCTTCTTTCTAGTGGCGTTGTTGAAAAAATTCTTAAAAATTGATTTTAAGGTTAAAACTTGACTTGAATGTTTAAGTCGATTTATAAAAAATATGTATTCTCCGATTTCAAAATAAAGTGCACCAATCGAAAGAGGAGGCAAAAATCTATCGAAAACGATGTTTCCCAGGATGGAGAAATGATAAGAAGTATCAAAGATATCAAGATGAATGAGCGCGGGTCAGCGCGCGGGGACCTGTTTTGCGTGTGCCAGCGGCGGCACACGCCCGCGCCGTGTCTTTGTTTCTTCGACTCGCTCACAATCGCTCAAAAACTGCTAGAAAAATAATGTTAACACATAAATCGATAGATTTTTTCCTCTTCTTTTGATTGGTCATGTTAATTTTGAGCTTAAAATTGAAATACTTGAAGAAATAATGACTACAACATTTAAGTCAAATTTCGACTATGGGAATTTTTTCAACAACACCATCAGAAAGAGCAGAAAAAAATCGATCGATTTACATGTTGAAGTTATTTTTCCAGCATTTATTTAGCGATTGTGAGCGAGTCGAAGAAACAAAGATACGGCGCCGGGCGTGTGCCGCCGCTGGTACACGCAAAACAGGTCCGCGCGCGCTGACCCGCGCTCATTCATCTTGATATCTTTGATACTTCTTATCATTTCTCCATCCCGGAAAACATCGTTTTCGATAGATTTTTGCCTCCTCTTTCGATTGGTGCACTTTATTTTGAAATCGGAGAATACATATTTTTTTATAAATCGACTTAAACATTCAAGTCAAGTTTTAACCTCAAAATCAATTTTTAAGAATTTTTTCAACAACACCACTAGAAAGAAGAGGAAAAAAATCTATCGATCCATGGGCTTGGATTATTTTTCTGACTCTTGGTAAACGTTTACGAGCGAGCTAAACATACGACACTTTCGGCCAAAAATGCCGTAATCGCGCGGGGTGGCCGACTTATGCTGGACGCGCTCATATATGACCAGTGGTCATTGACCACTAATACAACCTAAGCAAACCTTTATAATTGATAAATTAAACATAAATCTTCAATTAAAGCCACTACTTAGAGATCGCGCTGCGTGTAAAATGCATTCTGAGTCTATTGCTCATACGTCGCCGTTAGTCGAAAGGCTGAGAAAGCCAACATACATACCGATATTTATTGGTAATTCAATGGAGTTTCCGATTATGCAAACCAAATTTTTCTACGACGTCTGGTTCAAAATCTCTTTTTCATGCTACCCCAGCCGAAACTAACCTTTTTCGTCCCGGCGGCCAAAACGAAAAAGTTAATTTCTGCTGGGGGATTCATGAAAAATAGTATACGCACCTATGAAGCGAAAAAGAAAGCCTCAGAGCACATGTTTATCGGCCTCGGCTTCGCCTCGCACGATAATTACACGTGCTCTGAGGCTTTCCAGTTTTCCGCTCCCTAAGCACGTAGTATACTATTTCAAGCCTATCACATAACTTCCTCTATGAGGAAGCAAAATTTTACGATATGAAAGTCAGCAGCACCAAAATTAAAAGTAGTTGACATTCTTCGATGAGGCGTTATTTCTCCACGAAATTCTGACAACAAAAATTAAAATGTTGAATGAATGAAAACGAAAATGAAAAATAAATTACTTTTTTTTCAACAATTGTGACATGGATTCTGAAAAAAAACATTACATTTTACATAAGAACCAACATCTTCATAATTTTTGATGATTGGAAATTCATGCCCATGATTAAAATTTGAGGTATCCCCAACGGAAATTTTTCTCCTGATAAAGTTTTATAAAGTCTTTAAAAGTCTTTATAAGTCTTATAAATGTACGAAATTCGTACACCTGATTAAT
>CACVKI010141307.1:0-48961 GCA_902732785.1 Trichogramma evanescens | reverse complement strand
AGGATTTTCACTTTTCAATGTACTCTTCAAAAGTACATAATTTGAGAAAAAAAAATTTTTTGACCATCACCCTAACTATGGCTTAGCCCATATATTTTAATTATTCATCGAGCAATTTTTTTACTTATTCAGAAGGCCCGAGCTCGTTAGTTCAAAATGTCATGCGAGCAGACATTTAAAGGATAATAATGCATTATTAGTACGAAATTCAATACTTTAATATCTTGTACTCATGAAAGCCATTGTTATGAGAAAAAACCAGAAACATAGTGTGTCGTACTTTCACTTAATTTGCTTACTTATTCTGACTTATTCCTATAACTTTGCGGTTTTTCTTATGATTTCCGAATAATTAGGTATGCGCCTTCTAGCGGCAACTTAGGTACCATTCCATTCTTGACTCAATGCGTTTTTTGATCATATATGATTCGGAAAAAGTTATTAAATCTGAAACATTTCATAATTCGAATTATGTGATATGCGTTACATTTTTTTTTTTCAAAAACTTTTATAAAAATACCAAACATTGTAAATATCATATACTGCAATAAGCACGCCACGAATGTTAAAACCAATTAAAAATACAAAGATACGATTGATAAGAGCGAACTAAAATTATAAAGAACATTATGTATAAAAAAACTAGGACAAAAATCGTATTAATTGTCATTTTGGAAAGACAATCTCGACGTCATTGATAGAATCGAAAATTGATTTTTCTTTTTTTTTAAAAGCTTTGGAATCTATACGTCAATAAACCATCTATCTATACATAAATGACTGATGATCAATCGTGGGAGTTCAACAAACGATATAATTAATCGCATCGTTAGCCTGAAAAATTACGCAACTCGCGTGACCAATAAAATCCATGGTCTTCAATGTTCGATATCGTCAATATAATTATACAATCACGAGCCGAACGAATCCCAAGAAACTATAAGAACCAATTGATAACAAAATTTCTCTCCCGTTATCTCGACGATATTACATTTTACTCGTAAAAAAATCGATGCCCAACAACGAAAGGACGAATTTCGAAGAACGACTGCTACACGCGTGGAGTAAAAAAGTCAAAGAAATGTTTGATGGCACGCGGCATTCGCAACACAATGCTTGGCCGCGTCGAGGCTCTTACACGACGGCGACGTAGAAAAGCTCTCGTTACACGGCCCGAGCTTTTGAAGTGTCGATAAGGCATTTCCAGGAGAGCAGCAGCCGCAAAAGTGCTTTGACTATATATGTGTGTGTGTGTATGTACCGAACGCGTTAGTAACTACTTCCTGCGAAATCATTCGAAGAATAAAAACCTGGAATGCGTTTCTGCGCGCACTTTGATCTGTATATACGACGCAATAATGCGCAGGTTTTCGTTTTGCGGGGAAAAACCAACGGTTTTCGAATTTTTTAGAACGATCGCTCGTCTCAACACGTATGTCAAGAATTAGAATACTCTTCCTCCGTATGCAGGATGAGAAAAAAAAGCCACTTTGGACATTATTCGTAGCCTCGTTGCATATATGTTTAAGCGACACGCTCGCAAGAGGGTAAAGTTTTCCTCTTGTCTCGCGCCTCGCGCGCGCGCGTGTGTGTATAGCCATGCAAAACGCCCTTATAAAATCCATATTTTGCCGTTAGTGCACGAGCGAGAAATAAGACGATGTGCAAGCTTGAAAGGAGCCCGACTCTGCTGCTGTATGCACGTGTACAGAGAGAGAGAGAGAGAGAGAGAGAGAGCGAGAGAGAAAGAGAGTAAGGCAGAAGCGACGCGGTAGCAGCAGCCGCAAGCAGCCTCGGGGTGAGTCTGGTGCTGTTATATGCCTTCTCTCTTCGTCATCATCGTTCTTCTTCTTGTCTCTTCCTTTCTTGGACGATGTGTGTGTGTGTGTGTGTGCTGCTGCTGCTGTCGCCAGAAGCTCGCGTTTGCCAGAAAGCCTCTCGAATTCTACCTACTGTACGCGTTCATTGACCGGCTTTTTCGCTGCCTCGGATGTTATTATATTTAGCGAACGAAGCAACGATCGGCGAAGACGATGTTGGCTCTTCTTCTTTCCGATTCGACGCCCAGCCCCTTCCCCTCCGTCGAGGGGCTGCATGATAATTGTTCAGGGAATTTTCCGTACGTATACATGCAGTTGTTATTTTTTGAACCGTACTCGGGGAACGGATCAAAAATTTAATTCACGCCTCGCAGGTATGTCCAAGTTTTCCTGCCAGATATACATACACCGGATCTTTTGCGAGGCTCCTCTCGAGTAAAAGCAAAATATTCTGGATATGCCGCTCGTTCGCTCTCGTAGCAAAACACCCCGTACGAAACCGGGTGGAAAAGGTGTTTTCTTATGCGTCTAAAGGCTCTCTCTCTTTCCGCAACGAAAAGTTGGGCGAGATAGAGAGAGAATTCATTACATGGGAAGAAGAGAAAGACGAACTACTACTACTACTGCTGCTGCCGAGAAAGAAGAAGAAGAGCCTTCGAGGGTATATATACGTATAGCACGAGAGAGAGAGAGGGAGCGAAAAATGCCCCGCGGGCAACTCTCGGCTCGGGCTCGCGAGAGAGTATTTTGCACGGGGCAGGGAAGAAGCAAGAAGAAGAGCGAACCCGTGTGTATACATTATATGCGTGTGCAACGTCAACCGTTGAAATATTGACTAGCTTCGAAAAATTCCCGCAGTGTGTATACGCCTATAGTGTTTCCGCGGCGCAGCGTATAGTATACAGTAGCAGATTGTCGAGGCGATATTATAATGTACGAAAAACGACCCGAGCGGAATCCTAGGGAGAACCGGCGAAAAAAATAAGGAGAGAAAAACTACTCTTACATCCGACGCGTATATCGGCGCAGAGCAAACAAATAATATTTTTTCAAGTATCGTAATTCTTATATTGAGATTCGAAAATTTTTCTCGCCGCGAGCAAACATTTTAGTATTATTATTATATATACTCTCGAGTAAGCGCTAAAAACCAATCTGCATATTATACATGCAAGCGCGAGAGGAAATGACGACGATGATGTTGCTATTGCTCACTGATAATACTTTCGCGAAAATATCATTACGCAAGGAATAATAATATTTTATATTCCGTATCTCCGACGATTTTATTTTTAGAATTTTTAAATTTGAACGATGCTCTTGCACGCGGGAGAAAAAAAGCAGCGGAACATACTGGTGCTGCCGGCCAAACGATGTCTCTAGCCAATCCTTGGGGGGTCGTCCTGTACAACGGCGCGCGAGCATACAGCGGGCGATTTTTCCCAATTTATATATTTTTGCTGTCTACTCCGTGCTCTCTGTGCAGGTGCGGCGAGGAAGTTTTTCCAGCGGGGACGAGGGATTTTCGTGTACGTGACGTAGTGCACCCGAAAAAATAAGGTAAATAAAACACGGGCGCGACTTCACAAAAGTAAGCGCCTTGAAATTCTAATGCGCGCCAAAGTTATTTGTTTTTGTAGGGGCTGGCTCTTGCTGCGTTCTAATCAAGTCCAAAGATTCTGATAACCTGGCCGAGAGAGAGAGAGAGAGAGAGAGCGAGCGAGCGAGAAAAAACTTTGTAACCGCGGCTTTGGCTCGCGTCGCGGAGAAGAGGTGATTTAATGCTAATAGAATGCGCAGAATGTGTTGGGAGAAGCTGCTAGCTCATACAGTCTCTCTGTGCGTGGGATTCGCGAGCGCGCCCGAGTGGCTTTTGCATAATAATGACATCAGGTGGGTATAGTAACAAATCGTAATTTGACTTGACTTCATGCTGGCGCTTATTTACACTCATATTTATTCAAAATGTTTGCTATCAATCCAAAAAAATATTATAAAAAGTGCCGTTTGGTGTAATTAAAGCACCCAAGCACACTTACAGTGGTTAATATTTTTCTTTTGTATCAATTTATGAATTTTCGTCTCTTAATATCTCATCCGAGGTCTTTTTGAACTTATTCGTTTTTCTCGGGGGTTGACTGCTGCTGCTGCTGCTGCTCGGTTCCGAGTCACGCGGAGAGAGAAAGAGAGAGACTTGAAAGAAGTAAACGAGTGCGCGCTGCACACAAACAAATGAGAAGAGAAAAAAAAAGAAGAGTTTTTCCAACGCCTTTTCTTTCTCTCTCTCTCTCTCTTTCTCGCTCTCACCTCTAGGTGCAAAGTACAAAGATCCGAAGTTTAAACAGCCCGTGGGCTGTATATCCAAGCGCCACTCGCTCGACGCTCGCTCGTTCGTTCGCGCTAGAGGGTAGTAGGTAGGGGTATATACATGAGCTCTTAAATATTTTACGCCATTGTTCCTCTTCTTGCCTCCCGTTATATATATAAAGTAACAGCAGCAGCAGCAGCTCCCAAAGACTTTCATCCCTCATGTCTTTTGAGCAACTTTGAGCCCTCCTCCTTCTCCTCCGTTACCCCGCAGCAGCAGCTGCGACGACGACGACGTTACTTACTACCGCATCGGTGTGTATATATAGGTGTATATAAAAACTGTTGCAGTGTGGTCCAGAGGCCTCATATATATACGCGACGACACGCGGCGCACATTATTTTTACACGATATATATACACCGTCGTTTCGTCGCGCCATTTCGCTTTCGGCTATGACGTTCTCTTATATATACTCCTCTTTTCTTCTTTCAGCACAGCCCGGTGAATGTTAAAGGTCAACTCCGGAGACGGGGCGAGAGAGTATCATTGACATCAAAGGATCTTTTATCAACTTTACTTTAATCCCAGAAGCAGAGAAAAATAGATTTCATTGTGAAAAAGTAAGAACAATGTTGCCGTAACTTGATATTCTCATTACTTTTTTTCCATGAAAGCTTTGTATGATTTATTGTAATAATTTCGAATTTTACATCGGTAGTCATCTACGATTTTTCACCTTTGATTCGATTTTCAATGCTAGAGTTAATACTTTTTTCGATGAACGACGGTTTTATAACTGTTAAAAATATATTATGAAAAATATAAATATTAAATATTCAATAGTATTGTGAATTCATTTTACCTCGTTGTAACAACTAATAATTAATCCAAATGACAGCGGAGTCAATTATACGTCGATAAAGTAGATTATTTTCTCACGAATACCTACGAAACTTATTGAGAAAATCATAGGTAAGTTGACATTGGTCGGAGTGCAGATCTATCGATGGTAAAACAGAGCGTTCTGCATTTATCAGAAGTGCACAGTTGTCGAGTACATTAGTCATTTTTCTCGAGGGGTCGTATAATAAGCCAGTACCGTCTTTGTTAAATTAATTCCAATTATTCTTTGTTCGAGAAAAACATTAAACATAGAATATTTATAGACTTAGATTTAAGCCTTGCAATACTAGGAAAAAAATTCATTAAACAAATTACTCATTAGTTTAAAAATAAACATTAGGAAAACATAGATGTATCGAACAAAGCAATAAAGGATTTCGTTCATAACTAAAAGCCGAAGTTGCAACAATGACTCGAGTTTACAAATTTAGAAATATTCCTCATCAACTGTACTTGACAATCTTGGTGTAAAATTCTTACTTACTGAATATCATCGTTGAAATGACTTTTTTTCATCGCCTTATTTATTTTTAAACTCATTGACCGATCGTACGATTTCTCAGCATCGCGTAAGTTTATTTATTGCTCGCAAAATCAACGAATCTGATCTCGTCGAACGTAACTCAATAATCGAACGTCAATATCGTCGCACGTACGTTATAGCTGCCACTCAGTACAGCAGCAGCAGATAAGTATCGAAACAAAAAAAAAAACAAAAAAAAGTTTCGATTGCAATGCAACAGTATATCATAATCCCAGCGCGCGCGCGCACGGATCGCTTCAAAGGAGCCACAGAGGGATGTGTATAGTTTTACGCGGCGCAAGTAGTACGAGCACACGCCCTTATAATAATACGATGATATAAGCTCGAATCGCTGCGATCGGGACGAATCGAATGCAAACTCATACACGTATACGTTGCGTCGAACTGGACACGCGCGGACGGTCCAGTTGGCTCTCTCTTTTCATTTATTATTCGGGCGTTGCGCGCAACGATTATGTTTCACGTTTGCCTTTTATTGGCAGCTCGACGGCGGTGGCTACTACTTTTTTTTTCATTACACGCCGCACACTACTACGGAGTTTTTTCCACGTCCGTGGAGCGATATCGCTGGACGCGTTTGATGCATCTGCTGGACATTCGCCGTATACAGATATACACTCTCTCTCGTCGCTCTTCTTGCCTCGAAACATTATTGGCCATCTGACCCCGAAGAAGGAGCAAAAAAAAAAAAATAGGAGACAATGCCTCGCAGAGAGCGAAGGGTCGGCTAATCTAGGGGGGAGAACGGGACTTTTTTTTCGAAGGTATACGTAACAAGCGTTTACTGGTCAGCTTTATATTTTCAAAAAAAAAAGAAAAAAACTGAATTTTTTAGTCGGCTCGAAAGTCTCGAGCTTGAAAATTTCATGAAACTAATGCCGCTCGATCGGATCTAATCGACGTTAACGTACAACGATCGTATAAGGTGGGGTGTTTATTTATAGAAATGAATTTGAAGAATTTCAAAAAATAGGGATAATATAGCGAATCGATACTTGGCACGCGCGCGTGGAAAATAACTCTCCGATTCGTCGTCGTCGAGCTCGTTCGTCATTGACTGACGCGCGCGATCGACGACGACGATGCTCTATTGACAAACGGAATAAGCCAAGAACCTTATAAACAATGCCATTGGCGACGATGATAACTTTTTTTTTCTTCCTTTTTTTTTTAACAGTAGGTGTTACACGCACGTCTCGAAGACGATCCCAGAACGTTGGCGTGTATAAAATACACACACACACACGGGCGCGATAAGCATCTAATCGTCGGTCAATATTTTCTCTATCTCAATAGAAGTGCACTTGTTAATCATGGGAATTTTTGCATCATCGTAGATACTTGTGGCAGAGACAATAAACAAAATGAAATAAAAATGAAAGAGAAGAGCCGTTGAAACGTATGGACACGGTTGCGCGCCACAGCCCTTGGCCTAGTTTGAAATTGGTCAGTTGGGGTCATTAATAAGGCAGAGAGAGAGAGTATGTGGCGCGCGCGCGAGTCCCTAATTTTTAGGGGGGCGAACAAAATATGAGCGTCGATGAGGTTTTAACATTTTCGCGTCGTTTAAATAGTGGTCTGCGCAAATTAGTAGTAGTAGTAGTAGTATTGGCCTACATACGTGCATATATAAATATCGCGGAAGTCTAGCATCTGTCAAAAGCCCGAGAAAGGGCGTGAAATTGCACTATACATTGTCGGAAGAAGTCTGCGCGCGCGCGTCTCGGCTGCAGCAGGCGAGGGTGTCTCTTTTAAAATGCGGTCAGTTGGATATTTTTGTGTGTATGCACGTAACGGCGCGACCTTGCGCCTCGCACTTATTCCGGACGATACCCACTACTGTTACAGCAGCATTTGGCATGCAGTCACAGGCCTGTATTGCAATTTAAGTACAGCATGTTGTTGTCGTTACCGACGCACTGGCCGTTTCGTGAATCAAAAATCGTCCGCGCGCCTGCCATTCGCTCCATGAACTGTATACGCTCTGCATAATTAACGACGCAACAAACGAGAAGGGCAGGAATCGAGGACAGCAGCAGCAACAGAAAAAAAAGAGAAAGCTTAGTACTAGGGTACATTACTGAAAAGGAGAAAGAAGTGAGAGGAGAGAATAATTTTTTTTTTTTTGTAAGCCACGAACACGCATACACTTACGCACTTGTCACGCGATTCTTCTATGCAATATTTATCGAGTGAATTGCGTTATGCCAAAGCCACTGCCACTGACACTGCGCGCTCCGCCGTTTCACGAGCGGCCTGATAATACGTGTAATGCTCATACATAATACCATTACGTAGCGGATATGTTATATTAAATTAATGGTGTGTATGTGTACGTGTGTGTGTTCGTATGTGTTTGCCTCTGTAGTATTGCCGACTGTTGCGGGCAGCCTCGACGAAAATTTCTTGCTTGTTTTCATTTGTTGTTCGAATTTTCTATAAATATGTGTCTTTTTTAATTATTATTATGTTACTCAGCGAACCTGAGAATGGCAATCTTATGGTTTCAAAAAATTTAAACCATTTTTCAACCACCTCGAACACGAAATTCCGCTTTGAGATTCTACCGCTAGATGTCTAGTACCTTCAACAGAGAAAACCTGCAAGTGGCCAAATCAAAGTAATCGTATAAGTCAAAGCAAAAATTAAGTAAAAATATTTTCGGTTATCAAATGTAAAAAGTGTTTCGGTCGTGAACTATTTCCATTTTTAAGATCCCACTACTTAACCCAATTCAATTTGCTGAATAATGCTATAGTTTATCGTCTTAGAATGCGACTCGAAGATATCACGATATATAATTACGCGCGTGACTTCTGTAATGTTAATTTCAAGGCGTCCACCTTCATAAATCTTAACATCTATTTAATTTGATCAATGATATAAATAGTGTAGAGGATATTAAAGTAAAAAATTAAATTTCAAACGAAAAAGTCTCAATAATTGTCTCTCATTAACGTTTCGAAATAATGCATTCCTCCATTGAACGCGTAAACTAAATGGATTTCATAAACCTGGAAAAAATCAATATTGATTTAAATTTACTACCCATTGAAAAATCTCTTCTACCTGAACGGAAGAGGGAGATCCGCTGCTGCTACTGCTGCTTTCGTTCCGAACGTATGGCACGCGTTATATCCTCGTTCAGTCAGTCAGCAGCAGCCAGAAACACCCCACCGTGTCTATACACACGTACGAAGAAAAATGAGCATAAAAAAGATGTGTCCGCACACTTCGTACTCGCTCGCGTGTACGGCACGCGCCACTGGGTCCATGTACCGACGCGCGCGCACAGACTTTTTACGTTTATTTTCTCTCTCATTCTTTTTTTTCCACCTTTTATGCTGCTCGTGCACGGCAATTTTTATTGAGGGGAGAAGAGCTTACGAAGTGAATCTCTCGACTGACGAGCAGTGACCAATTTTTGTTTCGGACGAAATTTTAAAAATGTAGCTCGAGAAAATTTCTGAAGCATTTTCCATTAATCATGTTTCTTTGTTTGATTGTTTCAAGTTTCGAAATGAAATTGAAAAATGATGCCCAGGCCGTTTGAGGCGTAGGCCTCAAAACAAATATTATTATTCGGCAACTTTTCTCGAATCTCACATGCGTCGATGTGGCCCGTACAAGTGTGTGGTCGATACAAAGAGGACAAATTCACCCGGCAACGACGAAGGGAAAAATCTTCGGAATTAGTGTCTCTCTCTCTCTTCGTCTGAAGGGGGAACCTTCCCGAAAGCGAAAGAAAAAGATGAAGAAAATTCCAACTGACCAATCTCTCCCTCTCTACAATGCAAAACTCCCTTTTTCGCAAGCTCCTAAAGTTCTCTCCCTCTTTTCTCTTTCTCTTTCTCTCTCGCTCTATCTTTCTGTTGAGCAGCAGCGGCAGAAGTTGAGAACCCTTCACGAATCTCACTCACTCTCCTTTGTAATTCGACTTACATACACGCGTATATATACGTATACACGTATAGAAAAAGGCAGGAAAAAGAATCCGAGACTTTAGTGCGTCAAGGGAGTTACGAATTTTCGTTAACGTATACACATACACACGCTCACGCACATACTCTGTTGGCTTTATTCCTTCATTTTCAAGTATATTATTCCGGGGCTTTGAAGGCACAATTCGATTTTTCGCTGACGAAGAAACATTCTTACGCGGACGGACGTAGCGTTATTACAGATGGGCATAATTCGGGAAAAATAATCATTTCGAAATAAGATCAACCTGCGACAGTAAATTTTTTTTTTCCCACAAAGTTTTTGCTAGAAATGCTCAATATCGATGATGGGCTAATGAACAACAAATGACTATTTAAAATGCATAACTATATATTTAGTTGTTTTTTGCAATTTTAGGTATGCTACAAATATTAAGCGCTTTTCAAGTGACTTGAAAAAGACTATTTATTTGTGTCAAAAAATCTAGATCATTTTCCAATCAATTTGAATACGATATTGTTGCATTAAGCCTCCGCCGCCAGATGGCGAGTGTCATTTTTTTTTTTTTTTTCTGTATGTTTTAATTTTGTACTGATATTTTATACGTTTTATTGTTATTTAGTATGTAAGTGCCACCTACGCACGGGCGCATGCCCCCTGTAGGACTTATTGGTAATAAATAATAATAATAATTTTATCTGTAAATCTTCAAGTGGCAAAGTGAAAATAATTTTATAAGAATCTACGTACAAAACTACATAGCTACCAAGTGTTTTCATTCAGTGAACGATATTCAACCTTGTGAATGATATTCTAATGTAAAAATAAACAAAAAAGATTCGATTCTATACACAAACTGAAGCGGTTCAATTAAAAATGAATGTTTAATTGATCAATTTTTTTTGTGATGATTGACTGAAAAATTTATGAAAAATTCAATTGTAATTAAATACAATCTTCACCGCTAGATGGCAAGTACCTTTATCTGAAAATCTGCTAGTGGCCAAGTGATAATAGTTGTATACATTTTTAATTTTGATGCTAAGAGGTAATTTGAAACCAGGTTGATAATTACCCGAATAAAGCGTTCCCAAAATTTTCCCTCGACGCCGCAGGGAACTCGATACAAAAACTTATTGTTTTTTTTTTTTTGCGACTGATGGAAAGTAAATATAAAAGTGGCGGTACGGCATCGTACCGATGCAAATCCGAAATCGATAGCCTAAGGAAATGTATAACGTGTATATATACGTACGCGAACGATTTGCGGTGCGGCTCGCGCGAGCGAGCGATAACGACGCGCCGCGCAACGTCTATTGTCGAGCTTTACTTATTAATGAATAAGCGCCGCGCGTATGCATAGACTCGTATACACATGTCTCGCGGTACGTTTTATCCGCGTATGTATACACGTTCTTAGAAAATGTACTTGCGAGACCTGCGGAGCTTTATAAAATTTTTGTACGTACGTATGTTTGTGTGTATGTAGTGCGGTGCGGTGTGCAAACGAGTGTAAATACTAGTGTCGCGTGTCTCATTCTTATTTATAATATCGGCGATCGAGTTTTCGATTTGTCGTTGCATACGTATACGCGCGAGACACATCGAGTACCTATCTACGATACCTGCGCGCACCCATTTTCAGGACAGTGTAATTGCACTTAACAAGTATCTCTCTCTCTCGACTGCTCGATTTCTGTAAAAAAAAAGAAGAAGAAACATCGCTGGAAAATTAATTTCTCGTACTCAAGAATATACTCGATGCGCGATTCACTGCTACACTTTATACCGCCTCTCTTCGTTTATCTTGTCAATCGTATGGAGTGATCCTCATATTTGAATAATAAATACCTCCTACGTCGTGTACTTCTCGAAAGTCTAATAAAATTTTATTGTAATATTTTAATAACCGACGATTCCGTATCATTGATCGATCTGCTGCTGTACGTATAATGTTTAATTACACCCTCTTCACGCAGAGCCTATATAATACGCACGTATCATGTACGACGTTTTAACGAAACGATCAAACTCGCAATAAATCAAGTTTTAAAAAAAGCTCGCTCACGATTTTGCCCGGAAAACATGTATCGTATTCGATGAATGGACGATTGATTTGCGACTTCCTAAACGAGAAAAAATCCGGTATTAAGTAGCTTTGTAAAATTATTGTACGCGCAAATATAATGTGTATATGCATTATCTTGCGAGTGGGCACCCGATTAAAAAATAAAATAAAAGAGTATCATCGATGACTTATCACTTGGATGTGCAAGAATTATTATAGATGTAATTATAAATATAACGCGCGGCTGCTTCGTAATCGGTGTCAAGATCCGTCCACAAGTACTCGGCGCTCTTGCATCTCTCTCTCTCTCTCTCTCTCGCGTTCGAGCGCTCGAGCTCATGGTTATAATAAATGTAAGCATTGTGGCTCCGAGGTTACCTGATATACTTTTTGATCATATATAAATCGTTCTCTTTACATTTCCGTCGGTGCGAACGACGAGAAAACAACAGTCCGCCGCGTATCGGGCTCGACGCGAACTACTACTTCTCATAACAACAACCATCTAGACGTATAGGAACGAGCGCAGCTAGTCGAGGGCTAAAAAAGGACGTCTAAATTCCGCACTCGACGTGGCCAAGAGAGATAATTCGAATTCAAAGGATTTAAAGCGCCGCACCGAGCCATTTGCATGCCCTTATCGCGGAGAAATAATCGCGCAGGGCATAGGCAGGCGGGTGGTGCTATATGGTGGTGGGTGCGAATCCCACATTATATACATACCGAATAGGGTACCTATACACAGGATGTCGGATTCCGTGTCACGAGGTCAGCAGTCACTTTTGAATTGAAAATTCAACACACCCAAACACACAATGATGACGAATGGAGGGTCTCTCTCTCTCTCTCTTAAAACTCGAGCGTACGCCAGCAGCAGCAACACACGGCTTCGTATCATCTGTTCGTGGGGGGGGGTTTCGCCGGGTGGATATATAAATACATGTGCGTATGTAGGAAGGAAGAAAAGGCCCGAAGGGAAAAAGGCTCGACGACGCGTGTTTGCACATGGATTTTAAAACTCGATCGGGCCTATATTAAACGTGCTCGGGTGTATAATGATATATAAAGCCGCACGCCACCACACACTACCACACACCACCACCAGCGGAATATATAGTATACCGCGACGAATGAATGGCCATTGTTGAGCCTCTCTATATAACACACGATCTGTTTGCGGTTATTAGTGATTTTGTTTTGATCATTACCGTGTGTATATGAACTGACAATGTATAAAACTCATACACACATATATACACGTGTGATTAGTTTCTGATTGATCGTCGAGGCTCGAGCGTTTGGTTTTTACAATTTTATATCGTATACTCTAATTAACGCAGCTGGGGGCACACGAAATATATATATAATTCGTTAACACAACGATAGATAATATATATTGTAAAACCTATCAATTATCTAAAAAAAGAAATAATTGTTATATACATCGGATAATAATACTATAAAGCATTACGAATAATTCAGCTGCCGCTTCGCACAAAGGTCGTTTAAAACAATCGATAAAGAATCAATGCCTCGGAGTCGATACGTATGCACGATTTAAAAACATAAATAAATGCAAAGCTCGATAATCAAGGCGTACGGTAGATTTTTAGGACCTCGCGCGCGCGCGTGATACACACACGTAAGGAGTCGTTCTCTCTCATATATCGAGGGAGAGTGGACGCGAATGGAGCTATAAAAATTCGACTACTACGATGCCTAAGGGGGGTGGCTCGCTGCTGAACACACGTATCGATTTTCTTTTCCATCTTTTCCAGCTTTCATCATCATCATCGTCGTCGTCGTCGTCGTCGCCATCATCATCATCATCACCATCTTCTTTGGACTTTCTTTCGCCTCGTTCTTTTTCTCTCTCTCTCGAATAAGTTTTCCACTCTCTCCTTTTTCGCCGCCGACCATCGCTCCGATATCGATCGCATCATCCCCGTTAAACAACCCAAGACTGTACAAATACAAATATATATAGTATACATTTATGTAATACGTGTGAGTGTGTGTGTATCGACACCTATACACATCCACAACGACGTACACCGTTATACTTTAGAGGGCAGTCGAATTTTGATACTGTACATAGCCGAACGATGTATACAGGCGTGTGAGCGACCAGTGTGCGTATAAGATATAAAGTTGTACAGCTACGACGTGCGGGTGCTGCTGCGCCATTTTTGAAACTATGGCAACGGACAGAGAGAGAGAGAGAGAGAGAGAGAGATCGCGAAGGAGCTAATCTTTCGAGATGTATACCGGGGGGAAAGAATGAAAACCGCCTTTTCAGTAAGTTTCAAGGGAGAGCTAGCTGCTAGCTGCCCATGGGCGATTCTCTCTCTTTGAGGAAAAGAAAAGTGATTGGTATATATGCTGTACCTTGCTCGAGGTACACTGGAAGAAAAATTCTCATCGTTAATAATAATCCTGATGATCGAGAAATGAAAATTTATAACGTTTTGAATTGCATAAATATAAATCGGCTTGATTTTGCCGATTTTTCTGTTATGATTATACTACGACTGTTACGAAGAAATTGAGATCAATTTTCTACAACTTTAAATACTATAATAACGCTTTAAGCTTCCGCCGCTAGATGGCGAGTACCTCTATATTTGTAAACCTGCAAGTGGCAAAGTCAAAATAATTCTATAAATCGGTCTACAGGTATACTTGGGTAGATTCATTTATTCCTATGGCTTGAATAGGACTATACATAATGTGTTACGTATATATGTACATATATGTACACATTAAAGCGGGCGCAGAAAAGTTACGTCGTCGTCGCCTCTTGCCACGGGCGCTTCGACGCTCCCGTGAAGGGGAGTTTTTGAATTTTTAGGTCATAACTGTCACTGACTGAAATTAGAGCTAGAAAACACACGGAGAAACACGACTTTTACAAGCCGGTTCTCTGTGTTTTTTTACATTTTGCTTGCTTTCTTTCTTTTTTTTTTTGTCTTTACCCCCAAAGCTCTCTCTTTGACATACACAGGGCGATAATATATAAAATAACGATTGAATTACATATTTAATGCGGCGAAAAACGTCGGATTCGAGCGCGCGCGCGGGCCAAGTTTATAAATATATATCAATCGATCAACGTTACGTTACACGCGTATAAATATATCATAATGTCCATCACAAAGTGATATTTTGCATAATTTTCAAAACGACATTTTTCGGATCATTCTCGTGAGTTTGCATGAAAAAAAGGAGAATGTACTTTCTGCATATATACGTGTGTAAAGTACTCGCGCGTACCTATGGGAAAGCGGATATATCCTATATATGAATATTTTTTTGCGAGCATATATTAAAAATATAGGTACACACATACACACGAGTTAGCAAAGGGAAGTACGAAATTACGCTCACTTTCTCTTTAATAGGTTTCCAGGATAGACGATACACGGCATATTCGCACTGTATACGCGTATACTCGAGCTGAATACTGTTATTTTTCTGCCGCGCGCGCGCGCGCAAAGCGGCATATGTCCGCAGTCGACGCACCAACTTTGAGCTGAAGCATATACATACGTGCATATTATTTAAAAATGAATTAGTGAAAAGTACTAGAAAAAAAAATCGCGAGAATCGACGAATAATCCTATTTATTTGAACGAATACTTTATAAGTTTCAAAAGCGATTCGATCGAAGGAATATAGGATGCAGATGCGTCCCTTTTTATTTCGCACAAGACTAGTATAGTAGTCGTGTGCACACGCACGCCATATACACAGCTCTCGTGTCATTCAAATATCACTCGATAAAAGGGTAGAGAGAAGTAGTAGACGGACGCGCGCACACGATAGATCGCAGGTATAATCCACCCTCCTTTCTATACACACAAAACTCGGATCGGTTATAGTTTCCGCAATTTTGAAAATACGGGCGCAGGCAAGTATGTGTACGTATACGCGACGTGTCCCTCGCGGCCGCTCACGCTCTCTCTCTCTCTCTAATCCAATTTCGTTTCTCCAAACTCGTCGTCGCTCGCGCGCGCGCATTGTCGAAAAATAATCCTTTTCAGCTGTGTACTATACCGCATAGCACACACGCCTGCATTATACACTCGATTGATACGTGAAATTTCTCTTTATTTTTTTTTCTCAGATTTACGGAAAAAAAGAGAAGGAAGAGAGAGAAGGGTACGTTATTATTGTGCGCCGTGTATTTGTTAAGCTCGTCGTCGTGGCCAGCGGCAGCAGCAACCCTTTGCCATCGTCGTCGTCGTTGTCATTATCATTCTTTCTTTCTTTTCTGCGGTTTTGTTTGCCCGCGTTGTCTGTGTATTGCGCCATATATACATATACGGTATACGCACACCGCAATGACGCGAACTTCGTATTTGTATGTACGTATATAACTCCTGAGATTGATTGATGAATCGATTCCACGGGTTCCACCGAGGAATAATATCGTGTATATTCTTTGCACAAAATGTAAATGTATGCAGGGGATTACGAAAGAGTGTGAGAAATGAATGTGTAATATTTTTTTTTCTGCAGCGGCAGCAGCAATGTTTCGAGGCGTTGGCGCGGTTCATCGTTGAACAATTTATTAACGGCGTTGTCGATGAAAAATTCGTGCCTGGTGCAGTTTCTTTGGTTATAAAAGAGTCTTTAGAATTAGATAAAGAATGACCATGAGTGTAACTTTCACTACTTTATAATACATTTGGGTTAATTTAGCGTAAAAAAAACTTAAACTCCAAAACAATTACATTTAATGATTTTTCAGGTACGTTTGTTTTGAAATTGTAAATACATAATTAAAAAAAAAAAAATTCTTACTGGAAAAAATAAACTCACTGGTCGAATGATCGACAAATTAACTATATTTTATGGTCTAGCGATGCGTCGTAATAATGATTCAGTTGAAAAAATGAGCCCAGATTTGGAAAGGGCATTAAATTCTACATCAAATTATGTAATTGCAAAGTTTTTCTAAAGCTCAAAACATGGAAAAAATCCCACTTTAAATTCTTACATCCTGAGAGATAATGGCTTAAATGTAAATATCGACTTTAATTTATAGGCACGGTTTTAACCTGTGCCTATGGGTTATAAACCGTACAAATCATGTTTTTATATAACAAAGAAGTGATCTAAACTTCTGGAGCAAGGATTTTTAACGTTTGGTAAATAACGAACATCCATATTTACATATACATACGATATATTACATGCATTTATACGATTATCTTGCCTTGGCCACTTGCAGATTTACAGCTAAAAGGTACGTCGCCATCTAGCGGCGGTGGTTTAAACAAGTATTATCGTATTTAGAGTGGTTGAAATAATTAGTCTACATTTTCGTTAACCATAAAATTGTCATTTCCTGGTCATTTCAAATACTTGCAACTTTCACATAATTAAACATTTCAAACGCCAAGTTTTCGGTATCGAGATAATGTCGAGCGTGCTATATACAACAAAAAGCTCTCTCGCGAGCTCGAGCGCAGACGCACTCGCAGATCATCGTTGAGTTACGATCCATCGACGCGACGATATTATATATGATTTACCCCGCTTACTCGAAATTCCAAAAATGTGTACAAAAAGTATCGTGTGCGCGCGCGGGGTGGCGTGTACTATAGTAGTAGTAGTAGTAGTACGAACACACACGCACTAGACCGATGACGCTGATAGGGGTGCGGGGAGGGGGGGAGAGAGCCCACACAAACTGGCGAAAAACTCGGAAGGATAAAAATGTACGCGCGGTGTTAGGGGCAGCTAAGCGAAAGTATGTGGTCAGAACAAGCCGAGCCCTCGTGGAGTTCGGTTCCCAATTTTTGCTACAAAAAAAAAAAAAAGAAAAAAATTCCCCAAAAAAGAGGAAGAAAAGTAGTAGCGAAATAAAAAAACATAAGGAACTCGTTCGCGCGCGCGCGCGCGTGAGGCGAAAGTGCAGCACACGAACCAGGGTGTCCGCGGCAGTGAGGTATATATCGTATAGTGGATGTGTGCGTGTGTATAAAGACAAGCCGGCGCGCAGGGTAACAATTTCTCTTTCTCTCTCTGTCTCGGCGCTGCTGCGGCGGCGGCGGCGAAAGAGGAAGGAAGGGAAGAAGGGCCAATAAGCGCGCACGTGAGCCGGCGCCCTGACGCGCGCACGCGCCACACACTCCATAAACTATATCCGTGCTGTACATCGTGTGCAAAGTACTGCTACTGCTAGTTTGTGTTGGTGAATATCGTGTATGTGCGCGCGTTTACTCGAAAGAGAGCCAAAGTATAGGAGACTCGCGAGTACTCCGCGTCCTGTCCACACAGACACACACACACGTATATAGAGAGAGACAAGGGACGGGGAGGTCTTTTCTCGCGCACGCACACGTCTCTCTCTACGCCGTCTGTAATAATACGTCGGGGTTTCCGAGTACGGGGCAGTGTGTGTCGGTGCACCGACGCTGCACGAGGCCGGCCTCGCGCGCACACGACCCTTAGAAAAAAAAAAAAGACGACGTAAGACTCGAGGAACGAAGGGCAGAGAGAAAAAAAATACAAAAAAATAAAATAAATGAATGAATAAAGTAAAGTAAAAATTGAGAACGAGAGGATCCCCATGGATCGCTGGATCGGAGAGTTATCAGTGAGCTTGACACAGTGCGAGAGTATATTTACAGTGACCGTAATGAGTGATAGTGACTGAAAGATTTGGGTATTTCGAAGAAAATTTCAACGACAACAAAAATATACTAGCCCTGCCGTTCGTCGATCGAATCGATCGTGACTGCCGAGGTAAGCCCATGTATGCAATGTTAAAATATCTGATCTCGTAGGATTTTCCATCATTTAAAATCGGTAAAAGATTTCATGACGACTGAGCGCGTCAGCTCGAGGGTAAAAATCGATAATTTTCGTATTCTTTCTAATCGATTGCCGAATAACAATTGTCGAACCGCGAAATTTTCGTACACTCGAAAACTGTTTTACATCGCGAGCTGGGCCGGCCGCATATAAATAACTCTGCCACGACGAAAGCTCTAAATTTTAATAAAAAAAAAAGAAGCACACACGTACTAGAGACTTCGTATATTCATTAAATAATCACCAGCCGGACTGGCAGCTCTAAGTGGGCTTGAAAATTTTTCTACCTATCGCGTCGTGCATGATGTATGAAAGAGAGAGAGAACTGCAAAATGAATCGCACTACACACGCTGCAGCTATATATAATGAAAACGATTTAGACTTGCCGAGAATTCGCCGAGAAATTAAATCGATAGCCCCCGGCTTAATAGCCTTCGGTACTACAATTTCTTCATCGCGATGCTTTTCTTTTTCCATGTATAAAATGTAAAGTTTCGATTGTATATACGGTGCGAGTAATCCCTTACGCGAAACGTCAGCAATTACCGCCTACGCACCTCGCATTATTGTATATAGAACGTGTGTGTGTGTGCAGCGGACGATATATACAGCGATCATAGACCGGTGCCTGCGACTGCTCGATGTGTGCACACTCGTCGAAACGCGTATATATATTTTTCTCTACATTACACACTCTCTCTATCTGCTCGCTTCTCTCAATTTTCTCGAAAATTGTCCCCAAAAAGCGAGGGCGTACGCGAGCCGAGCAAGCGGCAACGCACACACACACACAAGCACAAGCACACAGTCGGCTAGCTAGCCTCGACCGTCGTGACTCATGAGAATCCCCTGCGAAGCACGAGCTACAAAGAAATAAGACTGCGCGCGGCAGAGGGTATATATATTGTGTAGCGGTGATCGTGTGTATTCGAAACTCTCTCTCTCTCTCTCGTTTTCTTTTGGCCTTTTTCTTTACTTTTTTTCCACCCCAGCTTCGAGCTTTTTCTCCGCTTTCAATGATTATTGTATACGCTCGGGTTACGCGTCCGGTGGCCGGTCCAGCTCGGTCGCGATATACTTTGAAATTAATTCTCGAAGCTTTTTATTTCATGTCAAAATACGCATCGTTATGTAACTCAAAAGTTTTTTTTTCTCTCTCTCCCATCCCTCGACAGCGAAGAAGAAGAAGAAGAAGAAGAAGAAGAATCGAAAGAAAGAGAGAAGACGTCGCTGCTCGCGTCAAGCTGGCCGTCAGCCGCCTAAAAAGGGATGTCGTCGAGTCAGGATACGTGTCTGCTGCTGCCGGAGTCTCAGCAGCAGGCGGAGATCGATAGCGAGGGCGGCTCGAGCAGCGGCGAGCAGGAGCAGCAGCAGCAGCGCAACAAACGTCTTGGCTCCTCGCTGCTGCTGCTCGACGGCCTAACCGGCAGCAGCGGTGGCAAAAAACGCCGAAAACAAACGACGCCCGTCAAGTTTTCCACGTCGCTGAGCACCGGCGAGGACGAGGAGGACGAGGAGGACGATGGACAGCAGCAGCAGCCCCATCATCATCGTCATCGCGATGATTTCAACGATTATCGACATCTCGAAGGTAAGCAGAGACATCAATTACAACAACAGCAACAGCAACAACAACAGCAGCAGCAACAAAAATCTTTGCAAGCGAGCTCGCTCAAAGACGAGAATCTGAACAACGAGTTCCGCTGCCAGTACTGCAGTCGATTCTTCGACGATCGCGACTCGCTCGAGATGCACCTCGAGTGCGAGCACGACTTCGCCGACGTGAGACTGCTTCCGAGTAGTCGCGACGAGGACGACGAAGAAATCGACGACGACGACAACGAAAACGAGGAGCTGGTGCAACGATCCTCCCCCGGCATTCAGCCGAGCGAAGAAGCAGCAGCAGCGGGGGTGGCTCTTGGCTCGTCCGAGCAGTCCGTCAGCGGTCCGATGAATCTGTCCCACATAAGCGTGAAAAATTTCGCCAGCAGCTGGCTGCCGCCCACGAGTCCGAGCGACGCCACGTCGGCCTTCTTCAAAGCCGCCGCGGTGGCAGCGGCACCCGCGAGGGCTAACAGCAGTAATCATCACTACTCGGCGTCGATGCCCGGGGGCTTTCCGGCTGGGCCCTTCGGCCAGTTCATGAGCATGCCCACTTTTATGACCGACATGCAGCAGCACGCACAGCAACGAGCCGCCGCTGCCCAACTGAGTAAGTTCCCGAAGATATTCAATCCCGACGCCTACTGCGAGCTCTGCAACAAGGAGTTCTGCAACAAGTACTTCTTGAAGACCCACAAGGCCAACAAGCACAACGTTTACTCGGATCAGTCGCACAGCAACGATGGTTTGACGACCACGACGACGAATAGTCCGTTCGTCGTGAGCTCGTCCTCCAGTCCCATCAACAAACTGAGACTGGAGACCAACGGGCTGCAGACGACCCCGAGTTTGCCCTGCGATCTGTGCTCGAAGCAATTCAAGAACGAGGAGTCGCTGAGAAAGCACAGAAACAAGGTCCACTTCAATCGCGACGGTCAGATGATGATGCAGCAGCAGCAGCAGCAACAGACGTTATCGGGCGGCGAGGACGAGGCGGGTCAGAGTCCGGGAATCATGGAGACGCTCTTCAAGCAGGAGTTCAGCATCGACGAGGCCGAGATCACCTTCAACAAGCAACGATCCTCGTCGTCGTCCGTCAACGGTGACAAGCAGCAGCAACGCCTCTTCCTCGTCATGAATCCCGAGGCGTTCTGCGACCTGTGCTGCAAGGAGTACGTGGACAGGCATCATCTGCACGCGCACAGGCTCAAGAGGCACGCCGAGGGCAAAGCTCTGAATTCCTCGGAAACTCAGGAGAGTCCGCTGAATCTCATAATGGCCGACTCGTCGCTCAATGGCTCTACATTGGACATCGGGGACGAGGGCGAGGAGTACTCGTGCAAGATGTGCGGACTGCGGCTGCAGACCCAGGAGCTGTTTCTCCTGCACGTGGACAAGATCCATCGGGATCGCTGCTCGTCGTCGCCGCCGAGAAACTTGATGCTGAACGACGACGACTCGATGATCGAGAACCAACAAAAGACGACCACCGAGGACGCGATGATGATCTCGGAGGACCTGAAGAAGCTACAGACGATGATCACGCAGCTGAGCGGCCTGGAATCGAACAAGGCCGCCTCGTGCGCCCTCTGCGGCAAGGACTACGACAATCCGGCGGCGCTGAGGAGCCACATGATCGCCGAGCACAGCGTCGTGCCGGAGAATCTGGCATCCCACGTCGGGGCTGCATTGACATCGATACCTCAGCAACAGCAGCAGCCACAAAGAGTTAGTAAAGTCGAGGAACAACAGCAACACCAATCGACGACGCCGACCAGCTCGACGACGCCTCAACTCGTGGCCGCGCCCATCTCGCCCATGACGCCCAAGTCGAATTCGTCTCAATCCATGCAGGATAATCCACGTAACAAGTCCACGACTTCGAGCACGACGGCGACCCCCACCGGCAGCCAGGTAGCCGCCGCCCAGCAGATCAACTCCAGCTTCTGCACGCTCTGCAACAAGGAGCTGTGCAACAAGTACTTCATGAAGACCCACATGCAGAAGATGCACGGCATCGAGATCGAGAACGGCGCCCAGATCGGCGGCGTCGTCTGCAACATCTGCAAGAAGGAGCTCTGCAGCAAGTACTTCCTCAGGGTGCACAAGCAGAACACCCACGGCATCACGGAGGACGGACAGCAGACGACGACAACCACAACGACGAGTACCAAGCAAGAAATGATGGAATCTCCGGGTGGGCCGGCGCAGCAGGGTGTCGAGGATCTGGCCCTGAAACCCGAGCTGCTGGGCGATCTGAATCTGCGCTACATCACGCACTTCACCGAGGTCTGTCCGATCTGCAATCGGCGCTTTCGCAGCAGCAAGTGGCTCAAGCTGCATCTCAAGGAGCACGCGCCACCGGAGCTCGACAAGTGGCGCGAGATGGAGCAGCAGTCACAAAAGACACCCAACAAATCGTCGTCCAAAAGCTCCTCCTCGTCTCTGTACTCGGCCGCGTCACTGCCGAGTCTGAAGATACCCAACGGCGGCTTCGAATCGGCCAACAACAGTGCAAGTAATTTTATGCGCGCCGATCTGGCCGCGCTCGGCAATCAGGTGCTGAGCAATTTCTTCGGCGACCAGCAGCAACAAAAAGGCCAACAGCAACAGCAGCAAAACTACTGCTGCTCCCAGCCCCAGTGCAACTTCTCCACGACTATTCTGCCCCTGTACTTCCTGCACGAGAGATCGCATCATCAGGAGATGGACGAGCAGCGAATGCTCCAGTGTCCGATCTGCGCTCAGAGCTTCGGCCAGCTCGAGGCGCTGCGCGAACACGTCTCGGCTCGGCATCCGAATCCTTTTCCGGGTCTGCTCTCGTCGTTGCCGCTGCCTTTGCTCGGCGACTTTGCCATGCCACCGAATAGCAGTGAACAGCAGCAACGAGGAACGACGATCAAAAGCGAAGACTGTCCTCGGACTAGCCCATCGGCGGCGGCCACCACCACCCCCCAACAGCAGCACATCATGAACGAGATCGACACGAATCAGATGATAAAGCAAGAAGAGAGCGGCGGCAGTAACAACGTGGTGCAGGTGATGCCCCAGGGCGCCTACAAGTGCTCGCAGTGCGGCTTCGCCTCGTCCAATCTCAATCGCATCAAGAAACACGTGCGCAAGGATCACAGGTGTCCGGGTGGCGCCGATCCCGTCGAACAGGCCCTAGCCGAGCTCAACAAGATGCTCAAGGACGTGGCGAACAAGCACAAGGTGCCCGTGAGCTACGCCGTGCCCCAGCTGCCGCCTCAACAGCAGGACAACAACGGCATCGGCAACTCGCCCGAGAACAGCAAGACCGTCATGCAGGCGTTCATCGTCGAGGAGAAGCCTCAGCGGGAGAAGACTCAGCAGCAGAGTAACGGTGGCAGCAACGGATGCGGCGACAACAACGAGGAGGACGACGGCAATTATCGCGCGAAGAGGTTCGCGCCCGCCTTGGTGTTTCTGCCCGTCAAAGCGAGGGTCAGCGACTCTCTGACGCTCACGTTCAGTCTGAGCCCGGCCTGAAAAAAACAACAACAACAACAAAAAAAAAAAGCTTATATCTCTGCCACGCTCTATATATAGCACACTTTGGTTACTGGTTCCTATATTATTATATACTCGAGAGAAAAAGAGAGATAACGCAGCGCCATACCGATTTTCAATCGCAAGGTTCCTTTACATTACATAGCTCGAGTTACCAATCCGAAAGACGATTCACGAATATATACCAAAAATAATAATAATACAAACGTGGCTGGAACGTTATCTCGCGTGTAAATAAATTATGAGAAAAAAATTTTTTTAGCGTATGTATCTAGAGAGAAGAAAGCAAAAATAACAAAAATATAACGATTGTATTAATGCAACTAATGGGTGTGATCCAAATAACGAAGTTCCTATTTTTCAAAACGACCTGAGTTGTGTACAATATATATATTAGTAATATATATGTGTCGATGACTGCGTGGAAAAACCTTTTCTTTTTTTCACTCGTTCAAATGCTATTAACAATTTATTTATTACGTAATACGGGTGATATGTATCGGCTCGTATTCGTACCAAGAAGAACGTAAATGTAACGTATGATTATGATTTGTTTATTATCGACGATTTTTACCGAAAAATTATAACGGGGGATCCGTACGATGCTAGTTTGTTGAACCAAAGACGGCAGAACTTTTTTTATTTATTAATTTTTTTTCAGTCGTTTCGAAAGCGCACTATACTCTCATATAGCTCGGCAATAATGTGAATTTTACACGATGAATTTTTGTAGAAGTGTGATGATAATGATAATAACGTATTTCATAAGCCAAAGTACTATTGAAAAAATTTAATAATCAAAAATCATGGGGCCTTCGTAAATAAAGAGTAAATAAAAAAAAAAAGAAAACAACTTATCTACACAGTCCGTATATCAAGGAAAACGTAAAGGGAAAAATGGTCAAACTAAACTCAATAAATGCCTTGACTGTATAAACGTTTAATGAACAATAATATCATATTTTTAATGAGAATGAAACAACGAAAAATTCACGAATTCGAAAAAGTTGAGACTCAATCGAACAGTTATAACTGATAGTGTATAAAAAAGAAGAACTATACCGACCAAAAGTACAATTTTTATATTAAAAAAAAAAGAAAATCTTTTTATACAAATCCATATATGAACCAGGGGGGAGCTCGCGCGCATTGCAAAAAAAAAAACAGATATTTGTACAGTATATATTTTAAAGAGAGAGATGATGTCCGACCAAAAAAAAGGAAAAAACGATTCAATTAATTATAATTGTACGCCTCATTAACGCGAAGTCATATTATAGTCGTCACGGGAGCGCACGCGCGCGTTCGGCAGCACATTTTCCAGTGTCAAATCGATCAAAATGTAATTATTATAAACCAAAGACCTCGTTATACGAGATATAGAAGGCGATAAATCTTTATCGTTCTCTTTTCTCGAATTCGTGTATGTGTGTGTGTGCGCGCATGATACGATGATACTAGTCAAACGTCGAACGAAGCCGAAGAAAACCGAAAAAAGAGAGAGAAAATTGTGTATCTAGTCTATGAAGCACGGAAAATCTGTGTGTGTGCTGCCGGTGCTGCGAGTGGCGTACGTGACTCTCAACGCCGACTTTTGACATTTTTGTCGTCTCTTTTCGATATCTTAATTATGATTTTTTGGGTACGTAGCGTTAATGTTTTTTTTTCTCGTATATCTCTTAATTTATATGTATAAAAAATTAATGTGTGTGCCTTGCACCTCTGAGGAACGAAAATCAAAAAAAAAGTGTATTATTATACAGCGTCTCGACGAAGCAAAAAAATAATCAAAACTACATTGTGAGAGAAATCAAAAAACGCATCGGTGCTACGATATATAATTCACAAGTGCGGACGAATATCAGCATGGATAACGATTCCCTATACAAAATGAAAAAAATATATATATACACACATTCGGGAAAGGTATCGGGCGCGCGCAAAAACGTAAAATCGATGGGGAATCCTCGCGCGCGCGCGTGTACAGCTGTTCTATATGTATGTGTATGTATAGCAAAAATACGCCGTCGAGACTACTACTACTACTCGAGAGGGAGAGAGAGAGAGAGAAAGCGAAAGTGACCAGTGCAGCACGCGCCCCATAACCTGCGCGCGACCGAAAAATCGACGACTCGAGACGACCGGCGCAAAGGGCAATATTGCGCACTGCTGGTGCGCCACGCAAAAACTCTCTCCGAGACTCTCTTTCGTAGTCGAGTTTGACTCCGCAGCCGTCGTTGTTAAGTTAAGTTTCCGCCCTTTTTCGCCCCGTCGTCGTCTCTCTGTATACATGCGAATATCGCATGTGCGCGCCTTTATACGTCTTTCTCTCTCTCTCTCTTTCGCTGAACTCCGAAGTGTGTATATAGATACACATAGAACGCAAACGCACAAACTTGGAACTTATATCGCGCAATACTAACTTTATTGATTCTCTCTCTTCACTCTTTGTAAACACGAGCGCCGATCTATATATATACATACGAGTTAAAATCATTAAAGGGCGCCGATATTCCATCATAATTTGTACAGGACGAGCTTCGACAGTCGAAAATTTTTGATCGATTGTAAAGCTTTTTTCGGGTAATTCGATCGACAACTATATGGGTGGAGTAATCGTCGCGAATCTCTCGCGGCTCGTTGCGCAATTATATGATGATAACGTGAAAAAAGAATGCATCAACAACGACAACAAAAATTACACCACTTGCTCGTAAACGGCTTTCGCGCGCTGCGCTCATTAGAAATTCCGCCGCCGCGTTCGCTTTCTCCTTTTTTTTTATTCAACGCGTTCGAAACGTTGAGCCTCGGACGTTGTTCAAATTACAGGCGAAAAAGTTGAGTAGGCTACAAATAATAGTAGTCATAAGGCCAGAGAGAGAGAGAGAACGGTAAAATATTTGTGAAGGTCCGAGGCCTGTACACACACGTAAGGGGGAGAAAAAGTTCGCGTTCGTACAGAGGAAGAAGAAAGCTATTCAGGCTTTGTCATGTGTGTAGGCATATATTTTTATATACCTTATATACAGAAAAATACTGCATGTGTAAATGTGTGTGTATTCGCGTGTGCACTGTCATCCGCACACGCGCCCAGGCCCGAGAAAAACTTTTATTCAAATTCGAGTCGCCGCTCTACATCTCGATATAATATATAATATATATAGATGGATGCATGCATATAATATATAAAATTCGCAGCTATTCATCTGCGCGCGGCAGAGAAAGAGAGTCGTTATAATCGCCCGAGCTCGGTATATTACGCGCGGGATCGCTGCCCCAACCAACCAACTACAACTACTACTACCACTAGCTTCCAAAAGTTTTCCAAAAATTCGTCAGAATTAGCATTCATTTTTGGTCCCTCCCTATATTTTTGCTGCGTATACGTATAGACGCGCGCGCGCGCACGTGCATTAACATAAATTTTCGATTTCGAGGGTCCGAGTCCGTAGCTCGTAGACAGAGACCAGGGGTAGTGTATAAGGCTATATGGAGGAAGACAGAGAAAAATCTGCATTCGGCAGTTACGTTATATATGCGATGGACACGCGAATCGGCGCGAGATAAATGGAGAGAGAGAGAAGGTCAAACGCGCTGTGGGTACATTGTCGTGTGCATCTATAATGCGATGATTTTTTCCTCGCTTTTACGATTTCCAAAAGCGACCCTTGACTGTGTGTAAATGCAAGCTGCTGCGGGACGCTCGGCAGCAGCAGTCATTTATGATTGTATTCATGCGTTCCAAGTTTTTGAGTCGAGTATAAATCGATCGTGTTGCCTCATACGTCTTTTCATCGATTCGGTTACGCAAATATTACTATACACCCCATGCTGAAATTCGTCCTCACGCCAGGCGCGCGCGCGACGTTTTCTAATTTATAAATAGTTAAGAGTATGGACGCGTTATCGTGTACAACGATGAAAAAAATACTCATTTTTTTTATATACTATTGTCAAATGTACAACTGCTTGTGTGTGTGTGTGTGAAAGAGGGACGAAAACAAAAAAAATTGAGCGCAAAATCAAACATATAAGCCACGGCGTGTCTTGTGGCGTCCATATAGTAGATATTTATACAATATTATATACACAAAGAGAAAGCGAGTGAAATGAGTAAGAAAGGAGTGAAAAAAAAACGTATCATACGCACGCATTGATTCGCTATTATTATTATTATCATTATTATTATTATATTTATGACTAATGCTATTAATATTACTCAGCTATTAAGTTGAACGTTGAAGAAGTATAAAAGAAGAGAGAGAGAGAGAGAAAAACAGGCCACGTTTATGTATACAAAACATTTAGCATTCAGGCATATATATTGTATGCGATGACTGCCACTAGACAGAAAGAGAGAAATATTGTACTTTTCAACGATAGAGACAGAAATTATAGATCTATGCATTATACACGCGCGTTATAATACATTGTACTCGATACATACATAGAGACGGAGAAAGAATAGGTAAAAGAGTCGAAAACAAAAAATTGTACTTCTTTACCGAAGTTAACTCGAATTATATTTTTTTTTGTCCTCGTCGTCGTATCCTAGTTAAGAGTATGTGTCGTAGTTGTTGTCGCGCACAAAAAATATACACTTATACACACGCAGAGCCAGTGACGTACGAGATAAACGACGTTTAACTATTATACGAGGGCTGAAAAAGAAGAAACTCGGAGTTTTTGAGAGTTGTTATTTGGAATAATTTATAATTGTATGCATGTGTACATATATTGTCTAGTCACTGTTCCAGAACCAATTTATTCGCTAGTCCCTTTTAGTTTTGTCCAAAAAAAAAGGAAGAAGGAGAGGAAGAAGAATCTGCTACTTGTATGCACGCGATTCACACGAAACCTTATTATGTAGGCGCAAAATTCTAGTGTTAATTTTAATTCTAGTTTTTAATTTTATTTCTCGCTTTCTTATAATTTACATTTATTTATTAGCCATTAGTTATTATATTTATTTTCATTTTTAAGATCAATACATACATATATTTTTTAATTATAGAACTCGAGAAAAAGTAACAAACTGTATGCACATTTTTTGTTAACAATAAAATGTAATTTTATGTTTTTTTTAAATCTCTTGAGTTGTTTATGTTGATTTTTGTTATTATTTTCTTAACGACGCATTTACAACACACACACACACGCACAACCTCGTACAGACGCACGAAACGTAAATAAAAAAAAAATTCACGGTCTTCTTGCGCACATAATAACGTAGAATTTGATTTTTCTTTCGAGCATGCATTTTTAAAAACGGACGCGGCATATAGCTAGAATAAGCGAGTCACCTATAAAGTGCATAATTGTATCGTCTCGTTTGAAACGACATTTTTATACAAACGCACAAAAGTGTCACTCTAATCTAATGCATACTTCTTCTTCGGCGTTCTTTTTTTTTCATTCTATTTCTTCATCGATATTCTCACCCCCCGTGACGACGACTATGTGTGTACACGAGAGATTGAATATACGTAACCGAACACAGACACATACACAGAGTAGTATATACTGCATAAATTGATGGCCATCGACTGCTTAAATTATACAATAGATTCACCTACATGTGCTCGCGTTCGGTATCGCAAGCTCTCTTGGATATAAAAAATTGAAGCGACGCTTTTACCAGCTCTGCGCTTGCAGCCTAATGTACACATACACGTGCTTATAAATGTACAATATCCTGTCTATGCGTGTGTGTGTGTGCATAGAAGCGCCGTTAAAGCCATAAATAATATACGTGGGCCTCAACGATTCGCGTGTGTGAATTCTTCACTCGTTTCTTCGGTCTCTCTTCGGTACTATTATCCCGATCTAGAATACGTAGCCACGCGCGTTGTACACGACGCTTGCCCATAGAAAATACGAAATAAAAAAAAATAAAAAAAAAATTCCTGACGTCCGCCTCGTATACGTACGTATCGTACGTATATAAGACTCTCGAGGCCTCCGCGCCACGCCGTCGGGTAAGTGACACCGCAGTATTCCTTGTTTCTTGGCAAATGCGCAGCGCCCCGCAAAATGGGGTGAGAGATCGACAAGACACCCTCTTTCGGACACACACACACACATACACACATACGCGCGGCAGTTCGACGTCGTCGTCGTCTTTCTCTCTCCGGCAATCGAGTAAAAGTTTCAGCGCTCGACGCTTGTATAGGATGAAAATCAATACATCTCTCGTGAGTGTATATGTACGTACGTCCACGCACTTTTCACGTTTTCATATAATTTGACGGAGCTGCTGCTGTATAGCTGTGACTCTGCTGCTGCTGCTGTGGCTATGGGGCTCGGCTGATATTATATTATAGAGAAAGAGAGAGAAAAGAGATCGTAACTCGATTAGATGTAACCTCGTTTAATACTATACCAGGAGTGCGCATTTCGTTCGGCCATCCGATATTTTTCTCTCTCTCTATTCAATTTTTTTTCATCAAAGATGATTATTAATGAACGAAATGTACGGCCTCTTAATCGGATTACATACTATTGTCGTCGTTGTTGTAAAAAAAAGTGTAAAATCATCCGTTCAAAAACGCGCGTGAATCATAGTTATGCAGTCGACACTTTAACTATTTTCATATCAATTTTAAACTGGACGTATTATTATAGCAATTAGCTCGAGCGTGACGCGCGTTCTTGACACAAAGAACGAGTCGCGATTCTAAACTGAGTTATAAAAAAGTTCATATACATATTATTACGATTTCGCTGATTTTCATTGTTTTGCAATCGCATCGCCGATGTTATCCATACACATCACAACTCAACAACCGAGAAACTCGCCGCGCCCATTTCGAAAGAAATAAAGCCGTCAGTCGTTGCCTTTTTTTTCTCATTCTCAATCGCTTGTTTTGGGTGTTCCATAGTTTAAAACACAATGATGAAAAAAAAAACCTGGTAGCGATTCTTCAAACTCTTTCGACACCCCGATACACATAAAATTCATTCTATTCCCTGAAATATGATAATAGCTCGCGCGCGCGCGCGCAACAACTCTTTTCTTCGCGCAGGTAGCACACGCTCTTTCTCTCTTTCTGTCCGCGAATCGCGACAGAAAGCCTTGAAAAGCCGAAAAAAAATTTTTTCCTACAAAACGTTGTGTTTTGTCCACGAGCTATAGATTTTCAAATTTATCACGCGACACACAACCCTTTATCGAGAGGTGAAAGGGAGAAGCTCACTGACACGCGGTAGCCCCAGTGCATGTCCCTTCTTTCTTTCTTTCTTCCTTTTTTTCTATTTTTATCGGATTCGCGCTGATTTTACCCTAAAAATAGTTCAGCTGTACGCACTCGATCTCCCTTTTTTTTACATTATTACATAAAGGATTTACACGATATTTTGGAAATCCTATCATTATACAAACGTAGATGTTGTACATACACACACAGCGGCAGATGTATAGTGTAAGTTGGAAATGAAAAACACGACAATTGAAGGGCGAAACAGGCATTATTCGCATAAAAATGTGCTGCGAACACACGTTGGCACACGCTTCTCTCTCTCTCTCTCCTCTCGTGCGGAAGGGTAAATGGATTTGGTGCTTACTACCGAGTTTTTATTCTTTTTACTTCTTTTTTTTGCTTTTTGAGCGACACGCGACACATCGCGTCACGAGCGGATTCCTTTTTTTAGTGAAAAAAAGTAGTAGCAGTAGTAGTAGAAGAGAATCATAATCAAAGGAAGGGAGGTATAGCGCGCGCGCGACACGGGCTTTTAAAATGGGTGGAAAAATGCTCTTTTTCATGCCTTCAATGGCAAACGCTTTCACGCAGGTTTCGAAAATATAAAAAATGGGAAGAAAGAAAAGGGACCGAGGGGGGATGTATAAACACGGTTGATATCTACAAAGCGCCACTGCGCACAGAAGGGTGAAAATCAAATTACGAGGAATTTTGATGAAATACCGCTCGTTTGTCAACGTTTCGAGAGTCTTTGATAGCAGAGCCTTTTTTGAACTCGTCGAAATAATCGAATTCATCATCTTTTTTGTACAATTATTTATATACGTGAAATCGCGGATTTAATTTATTTCAGAGACACCCGCGCGAAATCTCATCAAAACAAAAACCGGACCAAATTATATCTCTGTAATATAAAAGTTGTATTAAAAAAAAAAAGAGAGAAGAAGATGAAAAGAAAAAAAAGCCGTGAATATAATACTGCAATTCAGGTCATACACCTGCGAATACAAGGTTTATATGTATGATGTATATAATATATAAAAAAATAATAATTAAGCTGTGGTTGATAAAACGAAAGAAATATGGTAATTATAAGTTTATTAGAGATAAATATAAGTGCGTAAGTCGTTAGATGCGGTCGGTGCGTAATTGCAGATTCACTATTTATATACAAGTATATTGATTATTAAAGATCATTCTATTTTAATAAGGTCGTACGTGAATTCAAAGAGTTATAAATCAAAATTAGCGTTTAAGGGGGAAAAATGGAAATGACTATTTACAAAGTGGCAATTTTAAAGACAAAAGTTTTTTCTTTTATTTCTATCCTTAATTTGGATGCGCGTATACACATGTCCAAAACTCATTCATTTTTGCTTCGAACGAATGCGTAAGTTTTTTTTTGAAAATTCAACATCGATATGATATACTGCCAATATGAGAAAAGAAAACCTACAAGCACAGAATCAAATGTTCCTATCATAGATGCCTATAATACTGTTTAGTATACCAAATGTTTTTAAAGTATAATCAAATTGAAAGGAAAAACTTGTTCACTTATAGAGGAATTTACCTAGTAATATTGTCTACGGAAAACAAGTAATGTGTAGTTCATTTTGCATATTGAATAAATAATTTTCAACTCGAACAAGTGCAATCCAAAGTTTTGCTAATAATATCATGAATTTGTACGAAGAAAATAGCCAAAGTACTGAAAAAAAACTATAAAATCAAAGATTTTCTTTTTAATGGGTATTTTTATAACAAAATGCTAAGATTATATGAATTGTAATTTAATCTAAGGTGATAAAGTAAACGAAAATCAAAATCTCAAAATCAAAATTAGATCATAATTAGTCACGTAATTCTACTAGCCTAAGAAATATTATCGAATATTTATTTATTATAAAAAAAATGTATTGTTTGTTGCATTGAGTTGCAATTTTACGTTGCGATTGAAAGCTCTCCCGTTTAATTTGAGATTTGCATAGGTCATACACCTGCGCAGACAAGAGTTAAACGCCGAATTAAATGAGGCTATTGTGTGAAAAAATAAAACAAAAATTTTTGTGAGACTTCCTTAACTTAAAGGCTAAATGCCAAATTAGATATAAAAGTAAGCAGCAAAGACATTTCTTCAAGTTTGAACGATGATAAAAAAAATGAAAAAAAAACTAGGAATGTCGTACAGAAATTTTTCGCCCATTCGACATTTGTATAATTAATTTAATGTTTAAAAAATAAATAATAATATTGAACATGAGTCGTTTTATTATTTTTACGTAACACCAAATTACGTCGCTCGTCTTTTGTTACCGCTGACATAATTATTTGATGATTTTCCCAGCATAATTAATATCGTTATGCTCGGCTTCAAACATTTTATCTTTAATTTTTATGATTAGACATTGAAGTTATCGCTTTTCGTCACGAGTCGTCGGTGGTAACGAACTACATTTCGATATTATCTATGCAGAGAATATCTCAATTAAAAAGTCGCTAATAAAGCAAACGGTCATTAAATCATCTTCGGTACACTGAAACTGAAGAAATCAAAAACTATTTACTATTCTCACCTTGCCATATGTGCATTCACATGATGTTTGATCAAATTAATCAGAAATTTCACTCTAAATATAAATGAACATAATTGATGGTAAATTGCCGATAAAGTTTAAAAACAGAGGTAGTAACAAGAAAATTTGAGGCACGGCCAAGATAAAAATTCCGATTTAATCGATCTCTCTCTCTATAAAGCCAAATAGTCCGAGATAATGTAGTGTACACGAGGAAACAAAGGTATGCAACCCAACCGCGATAAGTTAATGAAGCAACAGTCAATGGCGTTTCATCCAGCGGGTGTGACCAAGTATACACGAAATAATTTACGTTTTTATCTGTAAAAAAAAGAAGAAGAAGAGAAAAAGATCATTGACTCGCCACGAGGACTGTTACTCTGCGCAGCAGCTGCGTAAGAGCGAAAAAAATTTCACAGATATTTCACCGATATGTCACTGTTCGTATGCATTTGCTCCGGGGTGCACATATAGATTTAAGGCATTTTTTAAGCATCGGTGACTCGATCTCGAATTCTTGAAAGTTCTGCAAACCCATCATCGGGATCGCTACATATTTGCATATACGTCAGCGATAAAACGCACGAACGAATAGATTGATAATACGCAGTTTACACTTTTCAATCGAATCGTTTATGACTAAAGATTCATAAAGATACGAATCTTATTCGAACGTTCCGCGATTATCTTGCCGCGCGCGCGCGCACAGATTCAGCGAGTCGATAAGGATTATTTGTTAATGGAATTCCAGCAATTGTGTCGACGACGAGTTTCCTAAAGTTGCATGAGCCAATTGAAATCGGTTGAGTGACCGTGAATCTCGGCATCGCGTTGCCCTTTACACTCTCGCGTGGCGAGAGTTTTTTATGCGCTGGTCGCGCGGAGATTAGAGATTTATCGAAAAACTATACAGCTTCGAGATAAAAATCATCAATTTAGATTAGATATATATGAATTCTATGTGTTGCTTTTTGTGCTAAAAAAGAAAAAAAAAAGAATTAGTTGCTGAGGCTGAGCTCGGCTGAAATTTCTATAAAGCATAGCTCGCGCGCGGAGGCAGCACACTTATCAGTTATACTTAGATTGCAAAGTAAATGGAAAAATATTATAAAAAAATTTAATCACGTGTACCTAGTAATTCACTTTTGCCAGTAGTATGCAGTTTTCTTCAATGTCTAGTTGAGAGAGTAACGTCATTCGCATGACAGTTATACTTTTATATATCGAATGAAATAAAGACAAATTTCAATTAGTAAATGTTCAAGCCTATTTTAATAACGAAAGAAAAAATAGCTTACAAATACAGCTGCCAAGAGATGATTTATTTGAATATTGTCTCCATAAAATAATGCCCGATATCGACCACTCTTCTCTCAAAAACAAAAAAAAGAAGATAAAAATTCACAATTTTCAAAAGTACTTAAAAAGTTGTTTGTTGGCGTGTGAGATCTCGCACAGAAGGTGATTCAAATTTGGCAGTAGCATATTACCTCGCGCAATGTTGCATGAAAACGTGTCAAATTACTTATTGTGGTTTATTACATTATCCATCAATGAAATCATCGCCTCTTTTAAGTAAAAAAAAAAAAAAAAAACAGTGTTATACATCGCGATCAAGGCACGTGCTAATAATTAAACTGCAAACAAACTCCGAGTCTTTCCGATTTTTCAAACTTATCGTTGGCAAACACACACTTTGATCCGCATTAATCGGGTTACAAAAAAAGAAAAAAGAAAAAGAAAAAACATCAATTCAATGTAAATAAACAAACAGCTCGCACAACGCATCTACAATCGGGCGCGAGTGCGGTGCGCACTGTTTTTACAGACCTTTTAATTACCGCTGTTAAACAATTAATGGAAAATTTTTAATCAAACAAAAACAAAATTTCGATTCTAGACATTTCTGTTTATCACATAAATGTCAAATGTGTGCTTTTCGTACAACACCATTAAAGAGAAATGTCAATTTTTGTACATAAATCACGTGCCATCTCTCGATTCATCGATTCAAAAATGCCGACGAGGAAAATTCTCTCTTTCCGCGGGCGCGATTATCCTTTTTCCCGCGAATTGCCCCAATTTTTTTTTTCATTTTTCTCTTTCGGGCGGGGGGCTTTTTAAATTACAATAATAATTTTTTTATCAGCAACGAATAGAAACAAGGAAAAAATGAAAAAAACGAGTCCAATTATATTTCTGCGACCGAAACAACGACATCAACAGCAGCAGCTGGTGTGTGACTCGCGGGCAGCTCATTGACGGATCTGAAAATTACTATTAACCGCTAGCTGCACACGACACGTCGGCGTGTTTGTATCGTATCATACGAACAACACAAACGTCGAAAAGAATCGTTTTCCAAGAGCAGCGCAGCAGCAAAGAGGAGGAGAAGAATTCCAAAGACAAAGTGTGCATAGCAGCAGCGGGAAAAAATAAGAATGTCCATCGCACTCGTGGGCCGTCCTACGTACATCATGGGCGTACGACGTCTCGATGACAATGAATGAAATCAGGTGAGATACACAATTTTTTTGACGTAACTTATTATTCAGATAGGCGCGCGCGCGATGAGCTTCAGGTGCTCGATAGTTATTAAATCATTAAATTTCCCCCAGTCGAGCGATCGTCGCACACTTATTATTAGTGTGACGTATAATCCACTTCTTATCGTCACGAGTACACTGTTTATTGATATATATATATGATAATACACACACACGAGCGTGTGGGTATAACTCGAACTCCGTTACGCGCGCCGTGTTTGTATATTCAATGGGTTTTTACTGCACCCATTCGTTGTAAATATATGCGCATGATTTTTCATACACAAGTCGATCGTTTGAAGTTCTCGAGGCGTTTTTCTTCTCGCTTCGGTTCTAATTTAGAGAGAGAGAGAGCGATATGATAAATGTGCATCTTACGATTTGGCCGAACGCCCAGAAAGACCCCATTAACGTTCATAACGAGTTCATCGAAACGCCATTAAGGCTATTTCTCGATATTGATCATAATTGATTCATTAGCGCTTTGGCTTTAATGTGCATGCATTTAACGACAAAAATGAAAATCAGCAGGTCTCCACCATATGGATCGTCATCTATCGTTGGATCTCCAGCAGCATCGGACGGAGTAAGAAGTAAAATTTCCGCGAAGGAGGAGGGATCGCGCCTCGCGCGCCGAGAGAGAGAGGAAATAAAGAGAATACCAAGAGAAGAAGGGGGAAACTCGTATAGACGGAAGATCCGAATATCAGATAAGCCCCACGTGGTTAAAGCGCGCATTGCTTCGCCTCAAGCTCGCTCGCTCTCACTCACACATTCAAACGTATACACACGCAGAAGCGAGAAAGAGAAAGAGAGAGAGAGAGAGAGAACTATTCATATACTGACCCGCGTATCGATATAAGCCGCCGTTCATCAGTCTCGCTTGATACTCTCGTGCGTGAGCATATAGCCTATCTCTCTCTCTCTCAGTCGCCTCTACACTACATTATATATATATCAACTTCGATCTCTCGACAGTAGTACATCGTTCGCCGTCCCATCGAGACCGTCGTCTTCGTGTGTCCACACGCAATTTTTGACCGATATAATAATTTACAGTAGTGCCGACCCAAAGCGAGACGCCGTGCTGCTGTCTCGTTTAGTACAAAAAAAAAAAAGTTCCATTGTGAATCGCAGTGTGTTGTGAAGAGAGGGTCGTCTTTGATTGACCCTTGACCCCAGCGAGCAGTTCGATTTTTTTTTCACCGTATCCGAGGTTCAGATCGCTTGCCACCGTGCAAGGTTCATTTCGGAAATTTTTTAGGCTGGACGAATTTCAACCTACTCCGCTTATCACCCTGGCGAAAATCTACCGTAGGAATGTGTCCCCACAGTAAGTAACAACAACAATGAATAAAATTAAATTAAATAAAGTGTCGCAGTGCACGATGAACGTGAAAAATTTCGAGAGGTCAAGATCCACTTACACATGTTCACACACACATGGTGGCCTATGTGTGTGTGTGTGTGTGTGTGTGTGTGTGTGTGTGTGTGTATATGTGTGCGTCGGTGACACTATGTGCGCATGTGTCCATTGCAAGTACAATCGTATCATCGTAACAATACACCCACACGCGTCGAAAAAAGCACGTGCGCCGCGCGTATATACCTTTGAAAGCTTTGAGGTGTGGGCGGAGCCAACCCATGGTGTTCGTACGCACGCATACGCATACTAATGAAGTTTATATGTACCGGCGTGTACGCAGAATTCCGACTGCCTTTACTGTGGCTGACCGGCAGCATGTATTTTTTATTCAAAAATATTTCGACTCTTTTTTTTTTTATTTTTCGTGTACACACGGTCTAGCCGGGGTCGAGGCTTGTGTTTTATTTATTTTTTCGCGATTTTATATTTTTAGTGATATTTCAAATCCACGTATTTAATTTATTCGGGCATAGTTTTGTCGCGTCTAGTCGTTTCGTCGGCCTTTTATACAACAGCATATATATATAGTTGCAAAAACCGTTGCAAGCTCTTTATCTCTCTCTCTCTCTCTCTCTAGTTGTACAATTTTTTTTCTTCTTCTTCGTCTTTTTGCTCGGCCAAGAACTTACTTACTCACACTCGTGTATTAATATTATACGAACGATATGTATCAGTTCTCTGCGACGAAATTTTTATCGTGTGTCTCGAAAAAATGAATCACGATTAGGAGAGTGAGAGAAATAAAAAGAAGCAAAAATCGTGTGTGCGAACTGGCACGAGAGCTCAAGCTCGCCAGTAAATCGCTCTTTATGTATTACATGTGTTATATATATATATATAAAATATGAATTCTCGCTAAGCGGATACTCGTTAATACACTGCGAGAGGCATTAGAATGAGCAAATAAAAATCGGAGAAATCCATGCCTCGCGTTCGCGGGCGGCGACGGCGGCTCAGGCCGAAACAATAAAAACTTTGAGTGCAATTTTACTGTCGATTTAATACGTAGACAATTATTATTACCATTGCGGGTCTTAATGTCTTTATGAGCACACACACACACACTAACGTCGTTTAGAAAATTTAGCACGCCTATCTGGTTCGGAGAGCTATTTATTTTCTCGTAACCGGCATACGAGAGAT
Organism: Trichogramma evanescens; assembly: GCA_902732785.1. Classification (NCBI taxonomy): domain Eukaryota; kingdom Metazoa; phylum Arthropoda; class Insecta; order Hymenoptera; family Trichogrammatidae; genus Trichogramma; species Trichogramma evanescens. The sequence goes on along the minus strand of CACVKI010141307.1, from coordinate 10,525 downwards.
TCCGATAGCAGTTCCAACGATTTTTTGCAAAACGATCCCTCCGCGTTCGTTGACTGTACAAGTCCATTCACTTCGGTTTTCGAAACTAACTACGTGTATGCTTATATTACGATAACGCGGTTAAATCATATTCGGCGTATACTACATGACCCTGGAAACGCGATACGTTCCTTTGAATTTCGCGCATATACGTCGGCCGCCGACGCCGCCGCGCAATGACACTGACGACTTTATGTAATATTTCTATTGTGCCGATCCACGCAGTAGTGGTAGTAGTTTGTAGTAAGAACAAAAAGAAGTTGAACTTATCACGCGATTCTTTCTCTCCGATATGAAATGTACATCATTATACTTTACGCGCTTAAAGAGCCTCGTCAACGAGATTATCCGCTCGCCGAATCGTCAATTTGTACTAATTGTTATTTTGCCCATTAATTTTGGAAGAAAGAAGAAGAAAAAATGTTTAATCGAAGAGATGATGATAAAAAGAGATACAACAGCAGTGCCGAACAACAGAGTAGTAAAATCTGGTATCGATTGACACGTTTATCACGACGATGATCGTCGTCGTCGTCGTCGTCGTCGTCGCGCCTTTGTATAATAGGCCGAGAGAGAACTTTTATTCTCCGCGGCTGTCACAATAGCGCAATAACAATATAAAACTAAAAAACAACGACAACGAGATACACGTCGATTTATAATCGGTTTATTTTTTTTAATTGTCAAAGCCGCTCGCGCATTATCCTAATTTCATTATTTGTTCGCGTTAATTGAGCATCATGGCGTGTGAAGTATCAGCGCACGAAATCTTCTCTGCTCGTATTTACGTCAAAGAAAAAAAAAAGATGAAATAATAATGGACGATAAAATACACACGATGATCGTAAGGCCTAGGCATTTTTTCGCATAATTATCAATGTATCACGAGACGAATCCATAATGAATCCTCGATCATTAATGTCATTTTTGTTTTATTTTGCAGCTGTCGCCGTGTAAAACTAACGGAGATTGGACCATCCGAGTCCAAATTGCCACAGAAGGATCCCTCCATCCCAGGTTCACTCGCGCTAGATTACTTCTACCGCCTACGCACATACATAAGGTACGTCACGACGCGAACACCCACGCAAATAGTTGTAAAACGCGTAGACAATAAGGATAAGGATCGCGACGCCCACGCGATCGCAGCTGCATCGCGTTGACGTCGTGATCTTATTTTTTTTTTTTTTAGTATTTATATATAATTTTTTTTTTCACGACGCAATTTTCCTCAATTTCTGTAATCAAATTACCGGATCGGATCTCTCTCTCTCGTACTGTGTGTCGCGCGCGATTATACATTCAAACAATGCAACGCAAAAGGCAAAAATGTCGCTTATCTAGGCGCTCGCGCGCGCTTATTATGTACCTAGCTGTATGTACATTGCGCAATCGGATCCGCGGATCGCAGCGAACCACACACACAAACATATTTGCAAAATCATCTCTCGAATTTTCTATGACGTATTGTCTGAATGATGTGTCGCCGCTCGGTGCAATGCGCCTCTTCTTCTTTTTTTTTTCCTGTATCGCACTGGCACACAGCAGCATAGTTTCGAGCTTAATCTCGCTCGCCTCGCGCACGCGCGCGGGCCTATAGTAAATCTCTATCTTTCTCGAGGGGCTATAAACGGATGTGTATATTACACGCGCGTCGTCAACGGGTACATATTTACAATTCGGCATAATAATTCTAATATTGACATTTGTCGAGCGCTAATGCCAATTTTTCTATCGAGAGCTTGAGAATATCGCACACTTCATATAAATACATGTATCGAATCATTCGCACCTCTCTCTCCGCTGTCGCGCGCAATGTAAACGATCGATCGGAGATTATGAAACCGATTCGATCTTTCAATATTACAGCCTCTCTCGTGTTTATCGAGCAAAAAAAAAATGCTCAGAATGTCCAATCGACTGCTGCCGCTGCTGGTGCATGCGACGCGAGTCCAAAAAAAAAAAGACAAAAAGCTTCTTGTGCCGCGTGTGCTCTCGAGTTATTTCCGAGAATTCGTCGTTTCAGTGATCGTCCGCACTAACTTATGCACTCGATCGAATTTCAAATTGATTTAGTTCAAATTAGTATTTTGCATACAATTAAAAAGTCATTTTCACGCCTGTGCACGTTGTGTTCTCGGAAATCGTTCTAATTGTGTTATTCCCCCCCTGTGATGCAGACCAACTGAGAGCCGACGGCAGCAGAACATCCACCATGAAACATGAACAAGACGACGCGTGTTTCACGGAAGACGAGAAATGTACGGGATTGGAGACACCACCTATGTTGAAGGACGTGAGGCTTACACTAGATCCTAAAGCCTTGGAAGCGGCGAATCCGGACCTCGAAGTGGTCAAAAAGGTTGCAGGTGAGAACCATTATACATTTTAACACATTTTTTTTTTAGTAATTGACAATCATACGCTTTCACTTGGGATAATACGCCGGGAATCCTGGGTATTATCGAAGTATACACGTTTTGTGATTCACCGAGAACAACTCGAAAAAGAAATCGGTTTTATCGTGCGCGCGCGCACGCGCCGCCTTCGATTAATGCACATAATATGCACGTACGCGCGCGTCGGCGTAAACAACTCGGTTTACAATGCACTCGCGCAGATTACAAACTACAATACATCCTAACACAGTCAACAGTATAAAATTATGTAGAGGATTTGTGTATTAATTCATTATCTGTAAAGTCACATACATTTTTTTTGTTTCATTTTTTTTTATCGTTAATTGATAAATTTAACACATCTCTTTCGCACCTCGTAACACTGAACGCACCTCCCGCACACACATTTCGCTCCAATTTCTCTACGATTGCATTCGACTTCGATCGCGATGATCGCACTTTAAATTTTCCATTGTCTGCGCGCACACTCTGCTGCACGGTGCATCGAGTTTGTTCAAGTAATCTTTATTACAACGCGCGTTGCGCCGTGCATCGCCAACGATAAAAGGCACAATATAATAAAATCATCGCGTCGCAAACTCGATCGAAGATAAATAATAAAATAATAATACCCGCACGCACACTTATGTATAATTGCATTCCATCCTACTTGTAACGCTCCTCGGCCATTTACTCAATTGTGTGTTCATTTTTCTCTTGTCTGTTTTTGGGATTAAAAATTAAAAAAAAAAAACATCAACAACAGCAAATCTTGCATCATGCGGTAGTATTGAAATCTGCGTTATTGACGACACAGACAGCAGCGACGCCAACAGCAACAGCTTGGACGAGAAGGGCGACCCGTGCGCCCTCGAGGCCGGCATCGTCAAGCCGCCCAAGAAGAAGCGCAGCCGTCTCATCACCGACGAGCCCTGGTATCTCACCCTCGTGCAGATATGCGTGCCCTTCTTCATCGCCGGCCTCGGCACCATCGGCGCCGGCCTCGTGCTCGCCAAAGTCAAGGTAAACAATTTTGAAGAAAATATAGATCGGTAATCTCTTATCCTAAAACTAATACATTTTTTTTTCTCTCTATCAGAATTGGGAAGTGTTCAGAGAGGTCTCCCAGATCTTCATCCTGGTCCCAGCCCTGCTCGGGCTCAAAGGCAACCTCGACATGTGCCTTGCCTCTCGACTCAGCACCCAGGCCAACCTGGGCAACATGAAGAGCCCGCGCGAGATCGGCAAGATGATCATCGGTAATCTGGCCCTGGTCCAGGTTCAGGCCACCGTCGCCGCCACCCTCGTCGCGATGTTCGCCACCGGCGTCTCCGCCGTGATGAACGGCGAGTACTCCTGGGATCACTTCCTCCTCGTGATGGCGTCGAGCGTCTGCACCGCCGCCTCATCCTGCTTCATCCTCGACCTGGCGATGATCATCGTGATCATGGCCGCCTACAAGATGAAGATGAATCCGGACAATCTCGCCACGCCGCTCGCTGCCTCCATCGGCGACGTCGTCTCTCTCAGCGTACTCTCGGCCGTGGCCTCGCAGCTCTACACCTACCAGCGCTCGAGCGACGTCTGGATACTCTACGCCATCATCGTCCTGTTCTTCGGTCTGCTGCCCATCTGGATCTGCATCGTGCTCAAGAACAAGTACACCAAGCCCGTGCTCACATCCGGCTGGGTGCCCGTCATCTCGGCCCTCTTCATCAGCGGCCTCGGCGGCCTCATTCTCGACAAAGCCGTCAACACCTTGAACGGCTTCGACGTGTTCGCGCCCATCATCAACGGCATCGGTGGCAATCTGGTGTCGGTTCACGCCTCGCGCATCTCCAGCATGCTGCACCAGTCGAGCGTGCTGGGCTCGCTGCCCGGCTGGGCCAAGACCTGGGTCTCGCCCTGGAAGGCGCTCTTCCACGGACAGCCCACCGCCAAGACGGCGAGGCTGCTGCTGGGCATGGCCGTGCCCGGACACGTGGCCTTCTCGTTCCTGGCCGATTATCTCAGGTGGAGCAAGTCGACCGTGCACGTCTACTTCGTGGCTTCTTATCTGACTGTGGCGCTCATACAGGTGAGCCTTTTTTTTCTCATGAGAAAGTTCTATATAGCCTAAAAAAAGTCTGAAAAAGTTCCTTACAAATGTTCGGATTTCGTACACCTGATTAATGATTTTAAAGAGTTAATAAGAGGTTTTAAAAATTCATAAAACCTTGTGGAGACTCAATTGTTTGGCCAAAGTGTTAAGTGTTTTTTTTTCATTTTTTTATTTTTTATGTACTGTTCATATGGTTGCTCGTATAGTTGACATTTGGCGAGCGTGGATACCGATCAAAAAAGTTTTTAAAAATAATGAAAACTTTTATCAACACTTAATAACTCTTTATAACAATTATTGTCACTTGTAAACATTTTTATAAATTAAATAAGCGATTGACTTACCCGTCTGAATATTTCGGAAACCAAATATCAGGTTTTTGATTAACTCTTAAAAATCATGCTACGAAATCCGAACATTTATAAGAATTTTTAAGACTTATTCAGACTTTTAAAAAGTTTTTAAGAGTTTTTAAGCATTAGAAAGGCAATGAATTCCCTAGGGGTTTACATAATATAATCGAGAGGACAGAGATACTCAATATTTTTTTTATTTTTCACCAGGTTGCGCTGCTACTGTACGTGGCACACGTGATGATCCACATCATGTGGAAGTACAAGGTGGACCCGGACAACTCGGCGATACCCTACCTGACAGCGCTGGGCGATCTGTCTGGTTCGCTGCTGCTGGCCGCGGCTTTTAAATTCCTGAGTCTGATCAATCAAGAGTACTACAACGACTGCGTGGACAACTGCGGAACCGAGGATTTGTTGGCTAACGTCGCGACTACTCTGGCTCCTGGTGCCTTTTAAATTTTGAAATAAAAAAAAAAAATTAAAATTAAGAAAGCAACCAAGAGTCAATGAGTGTGTGTGTGTATGTGCGTGTGCGCGCGAGTATATTTGTGTAATATGAACAATTATATTACGATTGAAATAAACACAGCGCCTATAAAGAGAGTATAAATTTTTGCAATTTATACATGCGTATGTACATGATTGATAATTATGTATGCGTGCCTATATATATATATTTATGTGTATTATGTGATCTTTTCTGTATGTGAGTGTGTGCGTATATGGGTATGCAAGAAGAGCCTTCGTCGTCGTCTCGTTCGTGTATGTACCTGTGTATATGTTCTGTACGCGTTGTATATTTTTTTCTCTGCTCCGTCTCCAACTTTTTAAAGATGTCAAACTTTTTACAGGCGAAAACCCCCGTGGTAGTATAAATAATAACAACAATGTCTCATCGCACAATAGTCATCGCACAATAGTCATCAATTTTTTTTTTTTTTTTATTCATCAAATCTCGACGCGAGATAAGATCCTCGCGGATCTTCGCTCGTTCGTTGATGATAGTAATTTTTTTTTTCGTTACCCATATGTTGTTTTAATCGTATGAATCAAGATTTTATGACGAGTACATTTACTATAATATACAGCTAGCAATTCATCTGTTAACGTCACGTAGTTCAAATAAATGTTTTTAGAAAAAAAGGCAAAAAAATTTACAGATGTTATAATTATACCCCAATCCCTTGAATATAATGTAATGTTATTTAAAAAATGAAAACTATTTCGTTAAAAACAGTATATAATATAAATTTTATAAAATAGTTATAAGCTTTGCTTAAAAGATTAATTTTCTAAAAATAATTCGAGCGCAAATAGGGATTTTTAAACGAAAAAAATACTTTGCAAATTATGTCAAGAATTTTTCTAAATTTATCAACTTGCATCGACTTTTTTTGTTTGCGTCTAGTCCAAAGAATAATTAAGCACAGCAAGTATGTGCGTCAACCTATGCGTAATACACTTGTATACGTCAACTAGTGCACCGATTCGGTCATCGGCTTTTTTTAATATTTTGTCTTGCAGCTTTTTAATTTATCTTCTTTTGTCAACAGCGAGAAGAAGATATTGTACACACTACTTCGAAGAAAAATTAATTTACAGAAAACAACTTTTTTTTCAAAGTACGGTTATAAACAAGACACGCAATCACTGTAGAATTCATTAACTTGAGCTCTATTGGTTTTCCCTGAATACAATACCATTTGGGTTTTGAAATAAATTTGAGTGCACTGAACACAGTGACCAACTACAGTTGTGATCGATGCTAGCATTACACTTGCGTTTTTCAATAGGCAAGAAATCTCGAAGACTGAAAAATCGCGCTCAGGGTCTATTTTTAACGGACACTCTCGCGCGCGCATTAAGTAACAGCCGATATAGTTAGAAATATTTCTAACCGGAAGTTCGAGGTCATTTTTAAAATACTTTTATGTAATATATATATCGCTGGATCGGTGCGGCAATCATCTGGAAACAAAACTTACATTATACGAGCGAGATACTCTTTGTTATGGCTTTATTATCTTTCGAAAGTGAAGTATTTTTTCTTCTATATCGTAATTGCACGAAAAGATTTTTGGAATCATAATTCGTAATTTATTACAAAATGAGTTAACAAAAAAACATACTTCAAATAATTCGATGTACACCTAGCTCGAGAAATTATAACCACGATATCAATCTAGACGAACTTATGTAATACGTCAAGACAGATTGAATTTATTACCCAAAGTAAGCTCAGAGCTACCGAGATGATCAGTACTCGAATTGTGCGATTCTATCGAAATATTAATTTCAAAATAATATTCACAAAATAATAAAAATTCAAGCACGGGTCGTTAATGAATAATTGAAATCCAAAAAAATAAACCTTTTTTTATCGTTTTTAAAAATGACTCCAATGCGAATATGCTATTTTCATATCAATTAATTCAAGCGACACGTGAGAATGGTCGAGACACCAACCACAAATTCCTCATTATAATTCCGAAACGTGTTCATCGAATGCCAAAAAAAAAAACATTTTTTTTAATCCACTGGAATATAATCTATAGTGATTCGAAATTCAGCAACGAGTGATCAATCAATATGATTACGATGATCGATGATCGCACATCCATTTATTTTTTATTGTCCACTCGAAAAACTTCGACTTCGCGAAGAAGACGAAGAATCGCGAAATAGTTCGTCGCTCGTTACGTCACCCGACGCAGCAGCAGCGATACCGTAAATGTGCAGCTTTATCCCGAGCAGCAGCAGCAGCAGCCCTAACGAAGTTAGCCCGAGCGCCTAAGTCAAACCAATGACGGGTTTCTTTCTTCTTTTTTTTTAACAAACAATCAGTTCTGCCGGTAGTGCAGCCGATGCTGCTGCTGCTGCCCAACGACACAACCGACGATGATATTTCTCTATTACGGTGAGTATCTAGTCCCACGCAAATTCGAGTGCAGTAAATATTCCTAAATATGAATTGCAGCGCTGCTGCTGCTGCTGCTGCCGATCGTCCTCAGCTCGGGCCAGCAGCTGGTCCGCAACGAGGACATCTGCGGCCCGCACAACGGCCGCCGCCTGTACGTGGAGCTGGGCGAGCGCGGAGTGCTGCGCGCCGACAACGTCAGTCTCGTCAAGAATTCGCCCCAGCTGCAGCAGGACGGCACGAGTAGCAATAATGGCCGACCGCTGTATACGACGACCAACAGCAGCCACGATCAGTGCAGCCTCGAGCTGGTCACCTGTCCGTCGTGCGTCATCAGCGTCGTCTTCAGGAGTATCAATCTTCAGCATCACTGCGGCGACGGAGGCGCCACGGTCGACAGTCCCTGCAGGTATATGATTATTAATTTTATTGTTGCGCGAATAGGCGACACCGATAAAAAACAACTTGATAAAAAAGTACTTTTTTTGGTATAGATGCGACTACGTGTGGATATCGGAGCCACCGTACGAGGACGTGTCGGGGACTCCCTTTTGCGGTCATTACGCACCCATGGCGCACCGATCCAACACTCGGACACTGTCGATAGCCCTGCTCTACAGCCAATCGCACAGTCACGCCTTCTCCCTCGAGTACACGGCCGAAAGTGAGTATACCTATGCAAGATATCAACTCCGATATCAAGTATTATTACATAATTACCTTTCGCAGGAAATCGACTGATACTGACGGGCTCCAACTCGATGAACGACATCGCCAAGTCCATGAACAACACCGGCGGCGGCACCCTCGCCTCGCCCTTCTTTCCGTCGCGCTATCCGCGCGACATGGGCATCGAGTACATCATCAGCTGTCCCACGGAGGCGCCGGTCTGTCGGGTTCGCGTGCTCTTCAGCGATTTTCAGGTCGCCGCCGTCTCGGTGATGGAGGTAGGGTTTGTATTTTTGAGTAACTCGAAGTAAATCGAGGCGAATCGACTTTTTCACAATTTTTTGGGATACATAAGTAGGCCATATGATAAGTAATGCAATCAACGTGTAATATTTCGTATCATTCAAAGTTGAAAGAATAGCATTTAACAAGGTAAATGACTGTTTATTTACACGTTAACGATAGAAAATACGCCATCCCTACCATTGGATTATTATTTCAAATATTTCAACGAACTATCACACACAACGAATTGTATTACTAATAACAAACTTATTTCATATTCGAATACAGTCGACGCGTATATACCCCCAATGATTAAGTAACAACAGTATGATGATATAAATAAGGAAACTTTCGAAATCAACAAAGTATACACAAAACGAGTAGACAGGCTGAGAAGTAAACCAAAAATTCATTAAATAGTGAAATTAAATCACAGTTTTCCGCAGTATTAGGAACAGATCAGTGCTAAAAATTCATTAAAGACGTGTTTCTGCTTAAAAAACGATAGTAGTGTACAATGTTACGATTAAATAATGGTGCAATAAAATCCCTACACGATGCCGTTGAATCAAGAGATTTAGATTTGATAGAATCATTATTGAAGAATGGTGCTGATCCGAATACGGTTAATGACGATGGTCAGACAGCTCTTCATTATATATGTGTTCAAGATAAGTTGACGAGGATCCACTTTAAAATGATTCAAATTCTTATCCAGTATAAAGCCGACGTTAATATCCAAAATAAGTATGGCAACAGTCCTATGATTACCATATTTTACAGAGAGGGAGATCATAAATTACGCTTAGAAATTTTTAAGTTACTACTAGAAAATGGAGCCGACGTTACACAATTCGACACCGAGAGTGATATAATATTACACGTTCTCTTTTTGAATGAAAAGAATCCATATATTGACGAAGCAGTAGAATTGTTATTGAAACGAGGAGTTGATGTAAACATTAAGAATGAAGATGGTTATTCCTTACTTCATCGGGCTGTTGGATATTATGGAAGTCTTGAAGTGATTGAACTACTTTTGAAAAATGGCGCCGATCCAAATACTGTTGATAACAACGGCAGGACAGCTCTGCATTGCATACCCCTTAAGCCTGTCTTGAAAATGGTCGACTTGAAAATGATTCAACTTCTTATCCAATACAAAGCTGATGTTAATATTCCAAATAACAATGGCTTCAGTCCTATAATGACTTTATATCATTCTGTGGAAAGTTACGAGTTACGCTTGGAAGTTTTAAAGTTACTACTAGAAAATGGAGCCGACGTTACACATGTCGACAACGAGGGTGAAACAATATTACATGTTATCCTTCGGTATCCAAAGAATCCAAATATTGTAGAAGTAGTGGAATTATTGTTGAAACATGGAGTTGATGTAAATATTCAGAATGAAGATGATTATTCCGTACTTCATCGGGCTGTTGGATTTTGTGAAAGTCTTGAAGTGATTGAAGTACTTTTGAAAAATGGAGCTGACCCAAATGCAGTTAATAATAATGGCTGGACAGCTCTGAATTTAATTTGTGCACAACCTTCTTGGAAAGATGTTGATTTAAAAATTATTCAACTTCTTGTCCAATACAAAGCTGATGTTAATATTCCAAATAAGAATGGCTTCAGTCCTATAATGACTTTATACAATAATGCGAAAGATTACAAATGGCGCTTGGAAGTTTTTAAGTTACTACTAGAAAATAATGCAGATATCAAACGTGTCAGTGCACAGGGTAATACAATA
>CACVKI010141301.1:0-16714 GCA_902732785.1 Trichogramma evanescens | reverse complement strand
AAAGTGTGTCAGCCGGATGTACGCACGCGTTATATTGACTGTGTTTCTAGCCTTGTAAATAAATAGTACGATGGATAATTTTCAGTCCTGATGAAGTCGCGTACGCAAGCGACGAAACGTTGACATTGTTTTTATAATTTTTATTATTATTCGTTTTGATATTTAAATAAATCATTTCTAACTACTGTGACTACGAAGTGAAATTAGTGAATAATTGTGTGGGTCGCAATGACTTCATAATTTTTATTTGGTTTGACGGAGTATCATAGAAGTTAGAGGGTACAGCCTGACATTGCCGTTTTAAATTTAATTTTGACTAAGAACATTTAATCAATAAATATGCAAGAAAGATAATGTAACGTTGCGGTCATTACTTACTGCGCAGAGTTGGAAGCCGTTAGCTTGCGGCGTGTTTAACGACGCTTAATCGACGTTAAAGAAGTCGTTAGGGTCATCGTTATTAAACTTTGTTGTTAATCGATGAGTGCGGCTGGTATAGCTTGCATTTTTACTTTGAAGTCGGAAGGTTTTGCGCTTCTGTCGAGCGCTTAATTTTTCCTGGAATAAAATGAAAGTTTTTATATTAAAAAACTAAAGTTTGCTTATACTTTATTTTTCCTGAAATAAGGTTTGAACTTATTTTCACAAATATTCCTTATATTATGTGGTTCAATCTTATCTGGATACGCTTTTTTGTTCGAATTGTAGTTTCCGTTAGGTTAAAAAAAAGATAAGAAAATACCCTATTGGGGATATTGCAGTTATTTTATCGAATTGTTAAGTAGTATTTTTATAAAAATTTGTCGAGATGCACTATTGAGATCACCGTGAATATTTATATGTGAATGTGTGCTAGGAAAAATAATGAAACGATGAAGAAATTTTTCGATTTCCCAACTCTTCAATTTATCTATACTTTTGTTGATTCTTTTATAAAGCCGTGCTGTTTTCGAAAATCATGTACCATTCGAATCCCAATTTATATTCAATTTGTTCTGCTTACAGTTATAAATTTTGCGGTTCACTGCCAAACCATCTGGACGGCAAAGATGCTTTGGACGATGAAACGACCGAGAATAACAACATCATTACGGACACTATCAGCGGAAATCTTGGTGGCACATTGCCACACAAAAAGAGACTCAGTGAACATTTCACGGGTGAATCAACGAATAACACAGATCTTGTGAAGCATCGATCAGAGGAATCACTCGACGACGATAACCCTTGGAAGTAAGTCTATTTCAGACGATATCATCCTTTGTCTACAGAATACCTTTTATCAGTCTTTATATTAAAAATTTCTTATCCATAAATTTCACATAATACTAGGGTTTGATGTAAAAACTTTTTTTACAGAATTAAACTTTAAATTTTCAATAAAGTCTGTACTTGTTATTAGTGAAGCATTTGAACAACAGAAAATGTGGCCTTGATAAAAATCCTTATTGTCACATATGTAAAAGTAAATTTTCCTTACATATCACTTATGGCTCTAATTTTTCATTCAGATATCGTCTCGAGGGAGCGGATCTCGAAAAAAATCGGCAGGCCGAGCTGTTGCGCAAAAAGCGCGGTTCAGATGCGAGTAGTCACAGTTGCCAGCATCATCATTTCTATGAACGACGTCGAAATTCGAGCACGCTATCACATCGTCGAGCGCATCGGAGCGCCGAGCTCGACGTCAATGGGACTCTACCAAAAACTAAACGACAAGATTCAACCAAACGCAGTGCTCCGTCCCTTCGTGAATTGGGCGACGGACCCACCCGTGCAAGTCGTATTTCAATTGATAAAATCGATGATGATTTGTTACTCAAAATGGTGCACAAGTCCGGATGTGAGCATGCCAAACGACAGCATCAACATCAACATCAGCATCAGCACAAGGTTTGTCCAAAATTTAAGAATATTCAAATAATTTTTTAATCTCCATCAAATTAGCTTCAAAGTAATTCATAAAGCTGTGAATGCATGAAATTACCAAGATTTAACATGACTCCGTTTCAAATTTTGACAGCGCGGCCATCCGCATCAAGGAAAATGTATCGACTTGAAATTACACAAGTTGACGACAGGTGGAGAACCACAGGATCAAGGCTATGCGTCTGAAAGATCGCCGGAGGACGAGCACCCTCCATCGTTGCCGGGGCAACCTTTTCCAGTTGTTACACCAGGTAAGTGAACTACTCGTGTTTGAATTCGTAGCGGAATCTCCGGAATTTTCGTAAACGACACAATATCATTTAATTTAATATAATGTATAGTGCTCGAGGAGCTCGTGTAAAGTTTTCATTTTGTCTTTTTAAGTATCGCGTTCTAAGTATACTATTTGAGCTCTCAATCAACGAGGTTAGCTTATCCCGGGAAAGGAGGTTATTTCATACTAATTGTTTATATATTAAAAGTCAAATGTATAGTTACTGACTAAGAATTTTTCAATAAGAATATCGCGTTCACCCTTATTATTCAGATATTTTTCATTAAAATAAACAGTTTCTTTAACATATTTATATCACTCTCTAAAGGCAAAGTGCTATGTTGTTAATTAAAATTGTGATCCTCGCAAAAAACAATTCACTTACGAGCACGTACCTAGAAAACGAATAATTAACTACAATAATGTAAACATTGAAAAAGTACACGTACACCCTTCGGTATGCAGAAAAAAGGCAGGGTATGTTCTATCCATGTTTTATTTTAATCAATATTTGCCTGTCGAACAAGTAAGCCCCAACACGGGTGTGAAAATTATTCAAACTGAAACACGATCGAGCTGCTGTCATTTGTTCGGCAAAGTTTTAATTACTTGTTAGTGTATGGTATTGGACATGAAATTTCTAGCTTTATGACAAAAGTTTTTTATCTAATCAAATAAATATCGCCAAACGTCTGGCTATAGTCAAAGTTATGACTAATTATTTACTCTAAATAAAGACCAACGTAGTTTAGAATATGACGCAGATAATAAGCTTTTCTATTGCGCTATATATTGCGCATCAAAGGCACTCTTGAAAACAATCATACTAAAACTGACTTGCATAAAGAATATTTAATGCGATATTTTACGGCCGTAAAAACATGATTAGGTATATAGTCACATTCGATGTTGTCAAGACCGGCTGTAGAGATTCGCACGATTTGAACTTCAAAGTTATTACTTTAATGAACAAAACAGGTGCTGTGCGCGCGGCTCGTGAATCACCAACTTTATGTATATGATTGAAGCTATTCAGGTGCAAAAACCCATCAGAATGCCATCTTTGTAGGATGGAAAAGCGCATTTTATTCACGTTGAGATGAATTATAATTCTATGTATAAAATAATGAATACAGCATTTAAGAATTTACAAAGAGATGAGTTATGCATTTGGGCTGCATATTAGTATGTTAGATCGAGTTTCGTCCGCGGTATGTCTCTTTTGGTATTAGTAAAATTTATCGGTGTTATTTGAAAATCTTTGAATTATCTCATCTCAATAGTAGTAGTAGATTCAATTCTTTGGTATGTTGATGCAAAATAAACGATAAGTTTTTTCTCCATTTTCATTCTGTAAAACTGTAAGAAATTGTAAACAAAAAGATTAAAGTTACATGATTTCATAAGTCCGAGACTTTTATCTTCGTGAAACAACTAGATACCATGTATATGCAGGTCATAGTTCACTAGCCAGAGAATGAAAAGCCATCGTAATTTCCGGATCGAAAGCGATCGCGGTAAGTCTAAATCATCCTAGAGCTAGCTGTATATATCGATCTATGGTCATTAAACGTAGCGCTAAAAGGTTGATGTACGTGGAAAAGAGACTAGAATTTCGATCGGTATTTACTCGAGTACCCATTTGTACACGCGTACAGCTGTACTGCACTCTTCATCTCAGTTTATTTAACATGCGTTTCGCTGTTTTTTCGTGGAAAGTCAACTTGGTAAAAGTCTACTGGATCGTTGTTAAAAAGTTGTACGTTAGAGAAAAATAAAAGCTTTTAACAAATATTAATGTAAATAAAATATTTGTGTTAGTTTTTATCAAATTTTCGGATTACAAAAACGAATTTTTTTACGACTCGGGCTGATTTTGAGTACGTAAAAAGTGGTGAATGTAATTCAAAACTACAACGTTACAGTCGTGAAACTTTTTTTAAAAGAATGTGAAAAAGTTCACTTGTTTGCATTACTTTGTTTTCAATAAAATAGAATGAATAACAATAGTTACACTGCTTAAAATATTAGAAGTTTGATGTTATTTTCAAAAATTTCGATATATGTAAGTGATCATTTATTTATGTATCGTTGGTGAGATCGTCAGACAAATTACCCTCATTACATGACAGTTGAAAGGTAATCATTGCATACTCCAGTATCTTATCTTTGCGTTTATATAAACGCGTCATGTATATTAGTTTTTCGCGTCCTGAATGCCTCCGTATATACATACGCGATGTTACATTGTGCAAATTCTTTGTTGTGAATTATGCACATCGTTAATATTGATTTTGAACTTTTATTCACTCTCGCGCGCAGCTTGATAGAGCTGCACGAATCTCCCTAACACGCTTCATTTGCTCTTTTGCCGAGTATATAACCGATAATTAGTTTTTTCGAGCTTCCTTTCTTTTTGCTAATATCGAGGTAATGTACATTTTTTAACCGTGATCGATTGTGCATTTTTCATATCTTTGTGCGCGTGCAAGCGTGAAGGCTTTCTCCACAAGTTTTATCTATAAACACACACATACACACACGCTTGAACGTCATTAACGTACTCGTGTAGTAAACGTCGAGTATAGCGCGTTTGGCGCATTTCAAAACGATCCTCGTGCGCTCGCTCGTAATACGCTCTGAAAAAGCTCAACGAGATTTACAATTATCATCATCCACTTAACTTTTAATCCAATTTAGCGTGATATACTTGATATTATGCATCAAGCAAAGAGCCCCAGCGCGTGGCAACCTCCAAACCATAAATAAACTGCCGGGTTCTCAAAAAGAAACTTGCGCGTGGCTTGCTCGCGTCTATATACGTATAGCACAGTTTATCATTCTCGAGCTTGTGCACCATTAAACATCACACCGCGCGCCGGTGACGAAGCTCCATCTCTCTCTCGCTCTCTCACTCTCTCTCTTTTACTCCCGTATTTTTCTCGCTTCAAAAGTCCATATACGCATGATGTGCAGGCACTGCTGCTGTTGCAGGAGTTTTGTAAGCAACGCTCCCCAGATGCATTAATAATTAATGCAAAAGAAATCGCGAGCTTCGTGTATATATAGAGAAAAAAAGGAGAGGTACGCGTACCCAAGCAGGCGCGCTTTGGTAATATAAAGTGCGGGTGCAACGAGTACTCGAGTTCTTTTCACGTTAATACCTCGTGACGGATGGGTTCTCTTCCTCCTCCTCCTCCGCTCTTCCTTCTCCCTTCATCCGCGTCTTTCTTCCTCTCTCTCTCTTGCTCTCGCTAGCGGAGATTATATATACATACATATAAGCCGAAGCATGACGTGCATCGAGCGTAATCCGTCTCACCGCGAGAATCGATGTATACAACGCGTCGTGAATCTTATGCCATGCACTACGCAGCGATAAATCTTTATTAAAGTTATATGCAAATGTAACGGGAATCGGCATTTACATATTTTTCAGCGTACATACTCGATTATTACCCTTTCTCGATTCTAATTGTGTTTGATTTTATCCTTATAAAAGCTCATATATTCACTTGTCGAGGAAATCGCTTTTCCATGATCAATAAAAAATTATCTATACGCGCTCTCGGATAGAAAATATATCAATGATCATTTCCGATGTATTCATCGTAACTCGACGTATTTTTTTCTCTCTCTGTATCTCTCGCAGCGAGATATAAAGTTTCTCTTGAAGGTGCAATTTAACGCTGCACCATGTACCTTCTTGCTCTCGGAAAAGACTTGTTAAGCGGCTTTCGTATGATGCCACGCGCTGTGTAACTTTATAAGAAGTACACAGAGATCAGAAAAAGCTCGACGCTCTCATCTCGTCGTGCGTCGCGACGGGCCTTCATGTATATATTTTCTAACAACGGCATTCGACAAAAGCTCCGTCGAGTTAGCCCCGTGTGTAGTGCGCGATGACTCGGCTGGCTCACGAAATGCCTCCAAGACGACGAGAAATACGAGATTATTGATTGAAAAGGAGCTTTTAAAATTCTTCACAAGAAAATTCAACGCATATCTCCTACCGTATCATTAGGATTCCATCGGCTTTCCCATACTCAAACATTAGAAAACATTGATAAATCGCAAATAACCGAGTAAGTAAATGCTCATTTAAGAGTGATAAATATGATAGCTCTTGATGGCCAGTCGTCAAGCATGGGTAAATACATTTGTTATTATAGTAAATAAAAGTTTACGTCTATATTAAAACTGCACTCCACACTCGCGTGTATGACATTTCACGTGGATAATAATGCGGACTGTTTGACTGATGTGATGCGGAGATAATGCGTTTAATTATACCGACTGCTATGTCGTGCTTAAGGTTTATTAACTGAAGCTCTACAACATTTTTATTACTATTTTTTTTCTTTTTTGCTAAATAGTCGATAAATCTTGATTATTTATGGTCTTTCGCGTTAAAGTTTGTAGTTTAACATCGTTCCAGCGTTAATCTCAAACCCAAAAGCCATATGTATTATTGAAATTTTCAACGGTCAAGATTTATCAGATAAAGCGCGGGACACGGTCACGTCCGTTGTATTATTTTCCACGTAAATATTCACTCGGAAGCTTCCTTTTATGTATAGGCGTTGGTCATTCATTGTTATCGAAGCTCGTCCTTTCTTGTTGCGAGCTTGTTTTACACAATAAAAAAATGACAAATTAACTTTTGTAAAAGAGTGTCGCGAGCGAACGATGCGCAATGATAAACAACTCGTTTTTATACTCTTATTATTTGCAACTCGAATTTTGTACTTTAATGAGTTTTTGTTTATTGCCTCGTAATTTTTCGATTATAAAGGCTCTATTGATGAAGAACAGGGCGGGAAAACTACTATCAAATAGACGATACAGAATCCGTTGAAAGCTGCGGACTCTCTTGTAACTGCGCGGCACTCGAGTGAAAGTCAAATTTTTCATTTTTTTCTTACGAAGCTAGTCATGAAATATTAGCCAAGTGGCCCCGGCGCACGACGAGTGCACTGCTGCTCGTATTCATACACTCATGCATCTAACATGTGCTTGCGTAAGTAAAGTTTTGAGGAAACCAATTAAGAAGTACGACGCAAGACGACGAGAAGTTTTTGGGCCGCGAGCTTAAAAAATAAGCTCTCATGTGTCCTGCATCGCGTTCAACTGTCCGTTTCATAAATACTTATATATATTTCGCCCGAGTTCGCAGTCGCGGAGGAAAAACTTGCCTCTGGTAGAGAATTTTTCGAGGAAAATCTCGGGGCAACTCGTTCGTAGTTGGAGGCACAAATAAAAACTAGTGTACTTTGCGAATACGATTTCCCCGTGCGCGCGCGGTTTAATCTCTCGTCAAAGTTAGCTAGCTCGGGCAAGTGTCGGTAGCGCCTGTAACTGCTGGTGCAACACGTATATAACACAAAGTGAGAAAGCGACATCTTAGAAAGCTCACGGAAGCAGCTCGCTGCAGTGTGGCACATAGTGTCCAGGGGCGCTTCGCCGTGTCGCTGTGCTATATGCCCGAGACTAGAGCGAGAGATTGCAGCTGCTGTGGGGCCTTTGTCCGCTCTCATCTTTCTCTCTCTCTCTCTCTCGCTCTCGCTCTCTCGTGCTATTGCTGCCTCCACGAGGCTATCTCGAGGGGCCGTGATTATCCGTCGTTTCTGACATGGCAAGGGCTTATATACGTGCTCTCTTTGCAGCTTGCGTGTTTCCCCACTCTCTCCACACCCCCTTGAACACTGTACAGCATCGGAGCCACGGCAGAGGCTTGCTGCACAGCTAGGCGCTGGGGTTAGCGTGTCTGTTAGCTCTAGCCGAAACTCAAGGTCCGTGACCAGCGTGTATATATGCTCGCTCTCTCTCTCTCTATGCGAAGCTTTTGACAAGCTGAATTTTGCTTCAAAAAGCTTAGCCCCTTGTGCATAAAAAATGAATTTTAAATATCTCCGCACGTACTGGACTACGGCTTTTTTTCGCTCGTTACACCTATATTTTACATATATTATAATATACCTAAGTGCAGGGTCGAGTGAATATTCATCGATTCTATTAAAAACTCGACGATATAATTTACCAAGTTCTCTCTTTCTCTGAGTCCAGTGTGTGCTTGAAAAATGCAAAAGTCCGGAAAAGCGTCGTCTATATCCCTTTGCAAAAGAGAGAGAGAAAAAAAAAGAAAAATAATATGCTGCTTGCAAACGAAGCTCTCTCTCTTTCTCGCTCACTCGCGGTCAGACGCTCTTTCCTTCCAAGGAACATAAGCACAGACTATTGGAAGTGACTTGAAAGAAGTCTAGCAGAAAAGTAGAAAGAATTGACTTGAATACATTAAAGAAAAAAAAGTATGATTACTTTTCCACTGCTAATGCTTCTGTTGACTTATCGGGTTTTTTTCTCCAAGACTCGCCTCGTTTCTCTCTCTCGTTTTCTTCTTCTTCGTCGTCTTCTTCTTCTTTTGAAGGAAAAAACGAGGCACACACGTACACAAGCTGCGCAGTGGCTGGCAGCCGCAGTCGGAGCAGCGACGGCTATGTCTAATTATTCAGAGTCTACTTTGATCCGGGGTTTATAATTATTATGTATGATGCATTGAACGCATTAACGCGCGCCGCATACGTACAGCTCTATAGAGCTATAGCTATACATTCTCCAAAGAAATACACACAGCTTATCTAATCGATTAGTATTAGCAAATATATTATTCCGCAACTTTCGCACTCGCTCTTGTGCAGTGCTGTGTCTATGTGTGTGCGTTGCTACGCATTATATATAGATATACACGTGCTGCAAGCTTAAACCGGAGCTTAGCGGAAGGTCGACGAACGCAACCTTAGCTACTGCTTTCCGAGTCCATGGCAATGGTTGCAGTATGTTGCCTCGCTATAAGCTATATACAGTTTCGAAGTAGCCGTGGCGGCTCTCTCGCATACGTATGCGCAGCGCTACTTTGTCGTATAAGCACATACACACGTACATAGCAGAGATATATAGTATGCAGCACACAAGGCAGCTAGAGCAAATGTATTATATATATCTGCAGTAGCAGTAGTAGCAGCAGCAGCAGCAGCAGCAGTGGCAGCGGCGTCGACGGCAGAGCTGTGGCGCCGTTCCACTTTGTGTTTCGCGATCTCTAAAGATGCACGAGCTTCTGCAGCGCGAGATGCTGCACGCCCCGGAGGCTAGAGAGAAGATGAATAGAACGAAGTGCGAGTTCGGAGCGAGCAGCAGCAGCACGACTAATGTCGCGTCTAGACACGACCTGTGCGAGCGAGACCTTAGCGCTCGCAGTCTTTGAGATAAAGTATAAGGTTTTTCATTTGCTACGCAGAGGACGCGCCACGAACGACGATGTAAGACATCGAGAGAGAGAGAGAAAGAGAGAGAGAGACATAGAGAAACAAAGCTGCTCTTGGCAAATCCATGTCTGCTCGTTAATGCACGCGAATCGAAAATTACATTTCATATCGAGGTACGTTACCCTCGGGACATATGCTGCTTGTGTCAATTCGACGTCGAGCACTAAACGCTCTCTCTCTTGTTATGTATCACGATGGATAAACATTCATTTGAGGTTTTGCTATTTTATAATTGGCGAAGAATTCCGTATATATATACTCGAGCTCGAGCTATGATTAAAGCACGGATATACGCGCGCGCGCGCAAGACAATCCAAACGCGCGAGGAATTTGGCGCAGGCTGCGAATTTTTTGTGCTCTCAGCTCGCTTCGCCGTTGTCGTCGTCGTAGTCGTCGTGTGTCCCAGTTTTCTTCCTTCGCGATTCATAAATGTATTTGTCTTGCACGGCGCTCACATAGTTCGTTTATAACGATATATAAGAACGAAGAAGAATTCTTGTATATAACTCAGCCAGCGCACCACGACGACGTTACAGTCACGGGTTATAGAAGTCGAGCAAAACAATCCCGCAGCTCTTTTCTCTATCTCTTATATTCCTACTATATACTTTTTGCCCAAGCGATCCGCATGCGTGAGTACGGTGGCGGTGTATGCTGGACACGGCAGCTTCGGAACTGTGCAGCGAGCACAAAAGAAGTCGAGGAACGCGCGACGCGGCGCAGAGAAAATGCCAGTCCGGATGCGGCGGACGAAGAGCTCCTACCACGCTGTATACGAGCGAAGCCGAGCTTTTGGCCCTCGTCCTAATTTGCATGTGTACGCGTATGCGCGGAGCTTTTTATTGCGGATTTTTCAGCGAGTCACCGAGAGTCGTCGATTCAATTTCGGATCTCAACGTAAGAGAAAATCGCACGAATTAACTTGCGACTTGGATTTTGAACGGTTGAATGATAATACATCCACTCCAGAGGATAGATATAATAACGGACGATCGGGGATGTATAAATATCGTTCATAAATGGCTCACGCGTCTGGGGAGTTGGAGGAAATGAGTAAAAAGAATGTCTTAACCCCGAGACGCGTCGGTGTACAGTACTGACCCGAGTGCTCAGCCGAAGAAATATATAAATAGATGATGTTAAAGGTACCTCTATATATCGAGTCAGTGAGAAAGAAAGCACGTCAGAATTTAAAGAGCTTCACTGGTTATCGATTATGCATTAGGCCAAGAAGCTGAATGGTGAGACAAATGTCTTCTTCCGTTCTATGCACTCCTTGGCTTTTCTTGCCCTCGCTATATATATAATGTGAACTGCGCACCACCACCGCTACTGCTGCTCTGCTACTGCTGCGTACACCCACAAAGTATACGCTATATTACACATAGAACGCGAAGTGATACATAAATCATCAAGAAAATTCTGCAGTATTTTGTCTGTGTGTACGAAGAGGAAGAAAGAGAGAGAGAGAGAGAGAGAGAGAGAAATAAAAATCTGAGTATAAAAGGAACTGTTTCTTTGCTCTTTTGAGCTTGTGAATTACAAATGGCAGCACGGGGCAGCCAGTAGGGCAGCGTGGCCGGGGGTGGGTTGTGTTTTATTCGAACGACCCGATTTTTTCGCCTTCCAACAATTTGTGCTCTTCCAAATCAATGAGATATCTTCGATCATTTGAAACACATTGCCTTAGTAGCCCTTTCTTTTTTTATTATTTTGCCTCTTCGCCGATAGAGAGCAGGAAAAATTCGTACGTTATTCCTTTATCGTCCATTCGAAAATGAATAATGTAGTCTCGCGCTCGTGTGAATATGTGTGAGTGCAGTGTACGTGTACGCGTTAGTATGTGCGGGTGGGTGGATGTAGAGAGATCGAGCAAACGTTGCCGCTCTATGTAGAGCAAACGAAATTTCGCTCTGTCGTCGTCGTCGTCGTCCCTTTTCATCGAGGCCGAACAAACTCTTGCAGCTCGCAAAAGCTTATTTTCGTTGTTTGACCTAAGAAAGTCGGATAAGAGAAACTTGGAAATAAGATCGATGGTGCATACAAGTTACTTTTCTCCGCCGCACGCACATGCACATACACACACAGACACATACACACGTGCCCTGCACATATACATATACTTTTCCAATC
This sequence comes from Trichogramma evanescens, assembly GCA_902732785.1. Taxonomy (NCBI): domain Eukaryota; kingdom Metazoa; phylum Arthropoda; class Insecta; order Hymenoptera; family Trichogrammatidae; genus Trichogramma; species Trichogramma evanescens. The sequence goes on along the minus strand of CACVKI010141301.1, from coordinate 5,059 downwards.
TCCAAAGCGTGATAGCATTACGAGCCCGCAGGGTATTATTGTGTAAGAGTATATATATTCCTTTTTTTCTTCTTCTTTTGCTTTCGTCGCGAGTCTTATATACGTACTACTCGTGTGACCAGTCGTTGCACCGAGCAGCGACGACGTCAAATGCCAAGCTGGTGCTGGCCGTGCTGGTGGCCTTGTCACACATCCATTACCGAAGAAAGCTGCGCGCGGCCGGCTCGTTATTGCTCGGGCGGGATGCTTCGCCGCTATCGACCCAATTAACGACCGAAAGGACCTTCGGACTCCGGGACTTTAACGACATTTTTTTCAAATTTACTATCTCAATGCTGTATATTATATCAACGACTTCTTTCTTCTTCGCTTCTTTCCTTCTTATTTGTCGCGGTATTTTAGTAACGAAGTTTCCTAGCTCTGGAATGCTGTTATAGAAGGTCAATTAGTCGTCCGCGCGCAGCTTCGCGACATCTTCGAGGGCCGCGTGCGGCAAACTCGCGCTGCTGCTGCTGCTCATCTCAGCTCAGCCCGTAAGTAAGAAGAATGTCAGCAAGAATTAGGCTGACTCGCGAATTTAGCTACGGTTGTTATGTTAATTTACTCTCAGCTTTCACAGTCTGCTTCGTGTAATTCATTTAAAAAGTCTCGGTTGTTTTTCTTATCCTCGGGTATGATCTTTTGTTGAATGAAATCGGCATTAATTATGGAAATTCTTTATTTGCCTTTTTGCCCGACAAGACAGGAGGTCTTTCTTTCTTTCTTGTTCTTCGAGTCTTTTCAAACTTGTTAGCGTGTGCAAGAGAAGATTTTCTATATACGCGCGGCAGTGGCAGCGGTGGTGGCTTCGTTATAGGTATACAAAAGATAAACGACGAAAAATTCTATCGACGCAACAATTTTTCCCTCCGATCTTAGGCTGCGCGCAATATAAAAAGGAAACTCGTGGCGGCGGGTGGCAAACAAAGAGATTTATTTGCACGAACCCTACGACCGAGAGAGAGAGAGAGAGAGAGACCCATGCTGTACGCCGCAATATCCTGCAAATGCCCAGCTCGATACACGTGAATCGCAAAACAAAATATAGAAGAAAAATCAATTTTCCCCTGGCAAAAGTGCAGAATCGAAGAATATAAAAATTGAAACTGCCAAAATAGTCCTGTAACAACTTCGTAGAGCGCGTCATTGTGCGGGTGGGTTCAAGCCGGCGATATAGAATAGAAAAAATAATTTCTTTCGCGACAGCGCAGCGCGTGGCAAGGAAAAAAAGACACGCGTCGTCGAAAATTTACTCTATACATAGAGTACACCATATAGTACAGTATACCGGTACAGAGCGCAGCGAGCAATAGTGGCCCCGCCGTCGCCGTCGAGTCTCATATTTAGGTTTTGCGCGAGCGATTTCTAAACATATTTCCCAGCCGACGCGCAGGTGTGTATGTATGTAGAACTCGCGCTCTGCCTGCGTCTGTCAATAGGTATATACAGTACGTGTGCATACAAGAGTCCATTACGGAGATAGGTATCGCAGCGGCGTCTTGCGAGCGAGAGAGAAAGAGAAAAAGGGAGAGAGAGAGAGAGCTTGCAGGAAGCCCGAGATGGGAATACGTCTGATGCAGCGCTCCAGCGGCTGCTGCACTGTGTGTGCTTTTTCTCTTTGGTTACGTAGCGGGCTGCTGCTGCTGCTGCTGCTTGCTAGAGCTTGCGTCGCGACCAGACTGAGATCTCGCGCACATGCAGCACAAATACAATTACACGTGTATCGCTGTCTGTACACGCCACGCGTGTATGTGTGTGTGTGTGTGCGAGCGTTCACGAACTGACGCAGCAGCAGCAGCCGGGCGCGAACGAACGCGAGAGTCAAGAATGCGCTATCGATCGACCGAACTAGGCCATTTGGCGCCCCCGAACTCTCTCTCTCCTCTCTCTCACTCGCACTCTGGTGTAGCTTTCTCGGTCACACAAACACTCGCACACTCGCACACGTGTTTCATATATACAAACACACACGTATATATACGAGCCGCCCGCCTCGCGCGTACTCTATCTAGCACGCGCGTATTATAGCAGCAGCAGCAGCAGCAGCAGCAACGAGTTATGCATCCCATCTCTGCAGCTGTGCGGGCAGAGTTGCACATGTACGCATGGCGCGGCTAATGCCGAGCGGTCCATTCATTTTTCGGCCTGGCCAATTTAACCGCAGCGGCCGTGGCAAGCGACGGGGCAAGGGTTTTGAAGGGACGAGCTGGGTATATAACGCATCGCTGCTTACATCTCGAGTGCGCTGCACGGCACATGGCGTGTGATAGTGCAGTCGCTTAATTTATGTGCAGTTTGTGCGAGTGAAGGTTCGCCGTAGTGCAAGCTCTACACACACGAGGCAGAGAGAGAGAGAGAGAGAGAGAGAGAGAGAAAGATGTAGGAAATATATACGCATGCATAAATGTTCAAGATTGCATTACATTAATCGCTGAGAGATATTTGTGCATTAAAGTATGATGCGGAGCAGAGCACAGCCGCAGAGTGACACAGTTTTCGGAGGGTCGCAGGACGCACTTAATATGTAGGCATTACGAAGGCTCGACACACACACACGTGCTTAGAAGCGATTCACACGCGGGCCGCTTCGCTAACTCTAAAGTGAAATTTTTATTACCATAATAAAGTTTGCAATTCATGAAGCGAGAATGCATATACAGAGAAAGAGAAACATACAGTCGAAAGGTATATAGGGGAAGTTGTTATTGGAAAAAATCGAACGCGTCTTGCTCGTTAAACTTTATCGACAATACGTATATATCCGCGTGCTCGAATACGTAAGATACTACTAGCCCCAACACGAACGCACCCAACGTATAGTTGTATGTATTAGCACCGGGCGCGCTACACACTACTACGCAACTGCTGCCTTATTAAATGCCCTTATGATGCCAGCTTCGGCGACTAGTAACAGCGTTCGGCATGTGTGTGCGAGAGTCTACAAGCTCGCCCCTGTGTACTTGCCGGAACGAACATACTTCAACGTTTTTAATATCGAGCATGGGATGTCCTGCCGCGCGCGCGTCAAGTGCAGCGTACTGCTACCCTATCGGCCTCGTCGTGCATCCCTTTGACTGCGGGAGCTTGTGCCAAACTATATACATGCGCAAGGCGAGCTTAATCGGCTCAGGCAAATAAAGCTTGTGATTTTCAAGCGTTCCGTTGTAAATTAAAGTCTACCTAGAGCGATTAACATTATTGAGTTCGTGTGAGTGTACGTGCGTGTGTGTGTGTGGGTATATATTTTATGGAATGCATATGTGGCCTCGTATACAGTATATTGTTTCAATTCAAGCGCCATCATTCATACATATAATATGAGACTATATATATATGCATGGGACTTATGCAACGTATAAGCCTCCCAACAGTTTGCCGAGTAGTATCTCACTTCCTCTTTTCGCGCAAGCTTCACTACACCACTATATACCGACGACGTATACATACGGCAGTCATGTATACGCGCGGCGGTGGCGCTACTACGAGGACGCTTATACGTATATGGATATGTATATTTCATTCCTCGCGCAAATCGTGTTTCGAATATCGCTGCAGCAGAGGCAAGCGCGCGTGCTTCTCTCTCTACTCTACAACTGCTCTCGCGCGCGCCCAGAGTTACTCGCGATGTATACATACGTGTGTATATACGAGAGCGCGCGCATATACTTATGCTGTATAAGAGTTGTGTATCGACGAGCACATGCCGAGAAACGACGCTTTGAATAGGATTCGACGTTGATATTAGAATTTTTCCTTCGCGTGGCAGCGTACGCCAACGTTGACTGTGTTTATCGCTTGGGCTGTAAAAGAAATGTTTGTTGCTCGCGTGGAACGCCCGTATATATACCTGATTTTTTCATCGATTCAATTACGCGATGGCGCGCGTATTTCCATCCCTCGCATTGACAAAAATCCCAGGACTAATATTTGTCAGCTGAATTCATTATCAGTTCATCATCTTGGCTTGCGAAGTTACCTAGATTGGAAAGTCCGCGTAGCGACTCCGAGCTGCAGTGCTAATTGAATGGTGAGCAAATGCTGTGCGCGCGAGGCCAGTTGAAAAAAGACCAACTGTGTTATAATTAGCAGTAGAATTTTCATCGAGTTACCTCTCTTTAATTAATTCACTTTTTCACTTTCGTATAAGCGCGCGTGTATAAATGTATGTATAATTGTCGCGCGCGGACAAGAGAGGGATTATTTCGACTCGCGACTCTTGACACTTGACGAGCGAATCAAACGCTTGGAGCAGCTTTAATTGTTCAACGGACTATGATCGAATTATCGGGTCCGCGTGAGAAATATAATATCACTTTGGAAGCTCTCTCTCGGTGAACTCGCCGCTTTCGTGTTAACGCGCGCGCTCACTTTGAGGCTGATCTGCGTATGCACACGGAGGGGCGGGGGCTTGATGTAGACAGTCAACGTCAACCGAAGAGTGCACTGCTCTGAAGTTTTCTCTTTATGTCGCGCGAACTTGTATGAACAAGAGTGCATGTCTGCAAAGCCACAACAAAGTGCTATGTACGTCTAAGCTTTCATTTCGGTTGATCTTTTTTTTGTCTATATTGTTGTGCCTTTTTTTGTTTATACTGTTTTTTTCTCAATGACTTCTCATCGAGTATCATCTGAACATTTCACGAGTAACGATACATGTGCATCAAGCTTAACAACGAGCATAAAGGACCCCGCAAAAAAACCGCTATATTTGGTTCCCGGTTAATTTCAATGAAACTTTGTAATATAATAAAATTTCATCTCCTAAACAATAAAAAATTTGCCGCAACTCTCAAGAAGCCGCCGATTAAAAGATATCTTTAATCAAAGTTGCGACTTTTTATGATTGGACGCCATAACCCCCTTTTGCAGTTACGCAGCAGCGCGACGATTGTCAAGCGCGTGACGGCGACAACAGTCTCATTTAATATCGCTAATTACATCATCTCATTACGTATATTTCAAATAAACTTGAGAATTATTGCATCATAGAATATACATGAAATAATGTCTATTACTTGTG
>CACVKI010141292.1:0-22261 GCA_902732785.1 Trichogramma evanescens | reverse complement strand
CCCTATTGCTTGACAACTTCTTTGCAGAAGAACTAGTAAAATCTGTTTGCATATCAGCTGTATACTGATTGCCAGTAAATTCGTGCGATCTTCTTACACATTTCTTCTTTGCCGGCTTACAATTTTTACTACCTTTGCCGTAAGACTTTCTTTTTTGAGTCATGATTTCAATTTACTTTTATACACTGAGCACAAGAGACAGGCGAAAATGATGTGTGTATAGAACAGTAAATTTATGTAGGAGTGGGGAAGCTTACAAGAGCTGATTAACGACAGCTGCTGCGTACATCTGACGAAATTGAAAATACGTGCGCGCGCACTCACCGAACAGCGACACATAGACCCGCTTAAAATTTAAATACCACGGAAATACTTTGAAGACTGATTCTTAAGGCTTAAAAGAGTCTAAAAATGCAACAAAAAAAAAATCGATTTTTTGAAAAATATAATTTGTAATAGTACCTTAAGTATTTTTAATACATCGATGTGAAGCGAAGTTAAAATTCCAATTTTATTGCCTACACTTTCTATTCGAGGGTTCATAAAACTATCACAATCGACCCCTTGAAACAAATAGCTAGAACATGCAGTTTTGCATTCAATAATTAATTTCGATGGATATTTTATCGATTCAAATAACGATTCAAGGTTTACCAAATAAAAGTAAAGTATTCACATGGTAAAGAAATTTAAATTTTTGATTTCCTCGAAGTAATAGATTAATTATATTTTTTTTACTACATTTATTACATTTTTTCCTCCATGGTTTTTACTACTGCACATCGACCGTATCAACTCTCATAATTTGAAAGATTAAACATATCCTGTAAGGGTATATCAGCGTCATACACCGAAGTATAGCCTGACACTGCAGTAATCATTTTTCTAATCATGGCCAATACCGAAGTTGTAGATGAAAGCAGATCAATCGTAACATCTTTGTAGAATAAATGATATATCTCCGTACGTATATCTTTTCGAAACTTCTTCAAACTTTCCCTCTCTCTTTCTCTTTCTCTTTCTCTCTCTCTTTCTCTTTCTCTTTCTCTCTCTCTTTCTCTTTCTCTTTCATGTGCATCCGCATGCGCGAGTACTCGTGAATCTAGCTGTAAAAAAACTGTACGTACTGTTACTATACTTAGATACTCGTGGCTCTTCTAGTTCCTTCCACGTGTTCTATAACTTCTATCATTTCTATATTATATATTATGTATAGTCGGTATACAGTTTACCACGCAGCAGTGTAAAAAAAACGCGAGAAAAACGCGTCGATTGCTGCAAGCTAATTTCGTGAAAAAAACAACATATCGTGTGTGTGTGTGCGTGTGTTTGTAAGTGTACAAAAATCAAAATGTCCATCAGCGACTCTAGGAACAAACACGTGGCTGGTATTAACCAAGAAAAATTAGAAATATTGAAGAGCATGCGTTTAAAGGTCAATTGGAAAATTGAAAATGAGCGACAACAATTTCTACGCCAACTTGATCCTTTAATCGATGATTGGCAGGGCCCACTTCCCAACCTTCGAGATATTTTCCGGAAAGAAGAAATCGACTCGCTTCTGCTGCAGTCTGTAACTGACCTTGACGGGGAAGATGAAATTCCGCGTTTCATTGAATTCGTGGCTCGCAGCGGCTACAAAGACGAGCCCGACCTCGATGAAGACGGCAAGCCAATTTTGCGTCGCACCACTGCAGTGCATAATGCTTTTTCAAGAAGTGAGGTTATTGTCGTCCCCATTCTTTTTAAAATTTACGATAAATTCGATGTGAATTACACCGTCCAATATGGATCAACACACTTTCACATCGCTTGCCAGCATGGCTGCGACGACGTCGTCAAGAAATTCCTCGAGCTCGGACAGGACCCCAATCTTCTCGATCCAACTACAGATCGTTCGCCGCTACATATAGCTCTGGACAGCGACCGGAAAGAAGTGTTCGAATTACTGCTAAGAGGAGGTGCCAGTCCAAATTTCGCCAACGAGGATGGAACAACACCTCTATTCGTGATGTGCGAGATGGAAGACGATCGTGATGATTTGGTTAAGATGTTGTTCGAGATCAGTGACGAGAAACATCTACAAGTGCAGGTCAACGTCCAGGACAAGTTCGGCTGCACACCATTGCACTCGGCTGTAGCAAATGGCAACATTGAAATTGCCAAACTGTTGCTGCAAAGAGGCGCCGATCCGAACTTGGCCAATAATGCAAGAGAGACAGCTCTGCACCTTTTGGACCTGGTAGAAGATGACGATCCTGACGTGGTGGAGATGATATTCGAGGCCTGCCACGATAAGCATCGACCGGTTCAAATCGATGCCCAAAACTTGGATGGCGACACGCCGTTGCACTTGGCTCTGATTGACAGTAACGAGGTGGTGATGAAATCGCTGCTCAAACGAGGTGCCAACCCAAATTTGGCCAACATCAAGGGACATACTCCTCTGCACGTTCTTTGCATGGATAACTACCATGACTTCAATGGAGCGGTGAAGATATATTTCGATATTTGCGATACATATAATCGGCCGGTGGTGGTAGATGCAAAGGATAACGAGGGCCTCACTCCGCTTCAATGGGCCGTGGCGAATTTCTTGTTCGTTGCGGTCGATGCAATCTTGGATCACGGTGCCGATCTGTCGAACTTCGTTTTCCCCAACGAGAGCTGCTTTGGCAAGGAATTGGAAATGATCTCAAGAGACGATTGCTTTATAACTTTTGTGGCTACTAAATTGAGAAATGCTACTCAACTTCTGCCCGTTATCAACCGTCTCGAGAAAGGAGGATATGAGCTGGACCAGGACGACGTCCTGAAGATTGTGAAATTTTTCGTCAAGTACGAAGTGTTCGAGAAGTGGCGGGATCTCGAAGAATACAATTGGTTCGACGACGAGGAGTTTTTGGCCATGTCGAGAAACATAATGGTAAAACCGGACTTGTCTTTCTACGACGCGATGCAGTTACCATCCAGACAGGCGGAGACGCTACTCGCGCTTACGCGCTACTGCGAGGTGGCGAATTCCTTCGAGGGTTTTCGCGAGCTCCCCGAAAGGCAGCAAATGGCCTGCGTCATGCATCTGTGCGAGAAAGCGACGAAACGATTTTTCCAGCGATGGGCATTGGATCCTTTCTGGAAACTAATTCACTATCGACTGCCAATCGAATGCTGTGATATGATTCTGGATAATCTGAAAAACGAAGATTTATGTAATATTTTTTTGGCGGGTGTTGGCCAAAGTTGAGCGATAGCAATAAGCATATTTGTACAATGTATTATATAACTAATAATATAAAAATATATACGTTTTAAAAGAATACAATTAATAATTGATGTATTACAAGCAAATTGAAAAATTTAAATGAAAAATTTAAAAAAAAATCATTTGCATAAAAACTTAATTTGCAAAAGAATTTGTCGTATTTTAAAACAACTCATTCGTGTCGTATACGTGAAAAATAATCATCTTTTAGGCTTGTTAATAAAGTTATATATCTTTATTTATATGTCTTTATTTATATATCTTTATTTATATATGCCTAGAACTACCTTAAGCGGTGACTAGTTCGAACACGAATAAAATATTTTACTGCATAAGAGCCTAAAACTAGCGGCAAACTTGCGATTTTTAGGTTAGAGCGCTACAAATAATAATAAACCAAGGAGAATCAACTTTTTCATTATATTAATTTACAAAGGTATAAAGGCTCTTGAGTCATGTAATTATGGTTCGAAAAATCGGTAGCTTCGTAAAGTCCTCTTCTCTTTCGCGTCGAGTATAAAAATTCACGACTGCACCCACACAGCCCATCGCACAGCGCGATCGTATAATTTTTTTCTTCTGAAACGCGCGTATGCCATTTCGCGAACGACGACGAACGTGTCGTTCACACACATACGCACGCGTCCATCCTGCCTCTCTCGCAAATATTTGAGCAAAGAGCGAACGCGATAGATACACGACAGAAAAACTGCTTTCAAAGTTATTCCTTCTTCTTCTTTTCTCTCTCTCTCTCTCTCTCTTTCTCTCTCTGTCTCTCCTTAGTCTTGTTCTTTATTATTCAAATATATATAGAGCCATGCCTGGCCACACGAGCATGTGCCGGGACATCTCGAGAGTTCATTTTTCAAAGCTTGCACACAGACGTAATTTGGCCTCTGCGCGTGTAAATGTGAGTACTTTATACTCTACATACAAAGAGCTGCTTTATCGATTTTTCTTCTCTCTCTCTCTCTAAAAACAAAACGATCGACTCTCGGTACGTTCACACGATCATTCATCTCGATACATACATGTGTGTGTACACCCGCGTACATCTAATAACGTTCGAACATACAAAATCCATATATCCACGCATGAACTTTCGCTCATACCCTATATAACGACGTTACATATTTCATACATTATAAGTAAAAAAGTCAGTATATGCTCGTGTGCGTGTAACCGCAGAATTTCGTAAACGTCGCCGGGGTCAAAGATTTATGCTCGGCAGGTTAACGCCGTACACATACACATGTGCAGATCCGAAGGGTGTTCTTCTATACGTGCGTGTGTAATTGACCATTCGCTACAGATGAAATTTCAATCCCTGCCCTTCTGCCGCTGTCGCTGCTGCCGCTGCGCACACGAGCTCGCGAGTATACATTATAATGTAGCTCTTCGTCTATACTCCATACTACTTGCGGCGCGCCCTAAATATCTCGCATCGGTCTCGAGACAACTCCTCGAGTACAAAAAAAAAAAAATTGAAACGGCTCGTAGACGTTTTTGTCGCATATATATAGCAGTGCCGTAAAATTGACTCATTGTCCGCGCGCGTCTAGAGTTTCTTAGACAAAAAAAAAATGTTTTTAATTATTATCAAGACCGTCGCGCTAATTGTTTGCAAAAAAAAAAAAAAAAAAATATGCCTGAATCACCGTTTTTAATCCTCTCTCTCTCTCGCTCTCTCATTTCTCGAGACTCGCAGATCAACGGCTTAACAATCGCTCGCTCGCGCGCGCTCTCGATATTTGCTCACTCGTCAAACGTCGTCGTGTAGTCGCGTCGCCTCTTTTGCTGCCCGGCACTTATACTATACATATACGAACATCGTGCGCTTAAGTAAACGCGCCGGCTTGTATATGAGAGAGAGAGAGAGAGAGACTTTACTCGAGGCGCTGCGGTACGTCAAGGTCGCTCGTAAAACAATTAATAATAGCGGAAAAATAGACGGTCGGCTGTGGCTGTGGCGCGGCCTGAAAACGCGTGCAGCGAAACTTAGAGGAATATGTATTCAAGCGCATTATTATGATATACACAAAAGCCCGCGTCCGTCGACGATTCTCTGCTTCTTTCTTTCCGTCTCTCTGTCTCTCTAGTCTCGCAGACAGCCTTAATCAATCTATATTCCGATGCCGAGAAGAACGTGCACCGTAGCAATGACTCGACGCGAACGAGCTTTAATGCACCGAGACGGGCCGAAAAAGCTCTCGCAAGCTCTCTCGTCTATCGAGTCGGTAAATCAAAAAGCCATGTATACATACGTACGTACGTACGTACGTACAAAAATATTATCAATCATCGTCGTAGTCGATGATTTCCTTGCGCAGGCGGCCGAAAAATATTCTGCGAGCGATTTCGGTAATTAATTTTTTTTCTCTTTCTCGTCCGTTGTCCGTGTGCATACACGCGCAAAAGACAGAGAGCAACGAGCAGGGTACATCATCATCATCATTATCATCCCTTGAGAGCCTCGCAGAGAAGATCACAGCAACGGGGAAGAAAAAGGAAGCGAGCAGCAGAAAATTCATTAATCACGCTGTGCTTTGCCCATAAGTAAGTATATATATACGACGATGTATCTGTCTATACGCAGCAGCGGTACACAATAAGTACCGATCGCTTTCCACCGACGGGCGCGTATAATACGGAAGAAGCCGCGCCGGATCCCGTATACATATAGTAGGCCTTTTGTGAACTTGACTTCCGCGACGACGATCGAGCTTGCGATCGTTGTATTATATTATATATACTTTTCCACGCTGGTCCTATAACGAGGGTATGTAAGTGTGTGTGTGTGCGCGTGTATCTCTCTGCACGCGCGGAAAGATACGATTCGATGATAATGCAGAACTTCGATGTATATGTATAAATGTATATATGGACAACAATGAGAGCCACGTGTGTTTCAGGAGTTACAGCCATATAGGTATACGTTCGTACGTATTATATATCTGAGAGCTCGATATCGTTCGACCGAATCGACGCGAGAGCGGATAATTAAGCTCGACTCTCGTATCTATCTGTCTCGGGCGTATATAAAACTTTTCTTTTGTAAACGGGAAAAACAAGTATATACGAATCGAGATAAGAACTATACTTTCCACGCCGTGTGTATATACGAGAATTCTTAATTTCTCTCTCTCTCTCTCTGTCTGTGTATCTGTGGACGAAACCCTTCACGTATCGTAGCTTCTTTCCCCCCTCGCACGATTTCTCCCCCCTTCATCGATTGTGTTTCCCCAATTTTATTTATCTATGATACGCGCGTAAACAGAGAGAGGCAAGCTGCTGCTGCTGCTGCGCCGACAGCCCCGAATCTACACCTCGAATGGCCTGCAATTACGAATCCTATAAATGACCGCGACTCCGTGTTATAAAGTACGATGGTTAATTATTATGACTCTCGTCGGTGCGATGCGCGCAAAGTCCTACATCATACGCAAAATATCGAGCGATAAATTCTTGAAAGACGATCTCTCTCTCTCTTTCTTACTCCGTGTGTATTATATTTATTAACAAAGCTTCTTGGCCGGGTGCGTCTCGGACTACATCGCGCCGGGTCAATGTACCCGCTAGGCCGCACACGCGCATCGCACATCGCGAACTACGAATTATCGCGTATCCAAACGACCCTCGGTCAATCGTATTAGATTTCTCGTGTGTATAAGCGTGGACGCGTGGAAATCTCAATGAAAAATTCTCGGGTTCGATTACTTTAAAGCAAAACTTACTTTACGCGCGTTGGATCGCCTAGAGTTTCGCGACTGAGAATTTTGTTGAATTTTCACTTCTATATTCGATGTTTCTTACATATGGTTGTTTATTAAATTTGAAAGATAATAATAAGTTACGTTTATGCTGAGATCTATCAGGATCCAATTAGGTGTACCATACTTGATGATGGTTTTTTTTATTTCACCAACAGATGGAGTATTGTGAACTCGCAAGTGACAAAAAAATTTTCAATTAGTATATATGAATACAGAAAATTTTGGAAGAAATGTCTGAGCACTCAATACGACGCTTTTTTAAGTAAAAAAAACCAGCACCGTGATTATTACACAAAATTTCCTCCATGGATTCGTTTATTTTCCATCTTAAAATCCAATGTTTCAATCGTCCTGCAAAAATAATTCAAAGCTTTTCAAAGCAATCGAGTCTTACTTTATTTTCGTACTTTACGTATACGCTCAATTTATTTATCCAAGTAATAGGCGGGATTCGATCTGCGCACTCGCCTCTGCCCTACTATATACGAGGCTCGTTCCGAATTATCGCAGAATCAGTTCTATATACAGCCACTTTAACTGCAGAATGCCTTATGTACACTCGCAGCAGCAGCGATCGACTTTGGGATATTTCCCGGAAAAGAAGACGCACTGCGGGATACGCGAGAGGCGAGGCTGTCCATCCATGCCCCGCACACAACCCTGCCGGAGATCTCCCCCCCTAGTTTATATGCTCGCACGTACATACGTGACCCACACGTGGCGTCCGACGTTCGCGTCGTCGGGTAGTAGCAGTAGTAGTAGTTTTCTGAATCGACGTTTTTTCTTACACTACTATATCTCGAGAAAGTTAGAGAGATAGAGAACGGCCGAAAACTAGTGCTTTGATTTCATTATTTCGCCCTGCACGAAGAGAGAGATATATCTGCGACAGCACGCGTATATATAATACGAAAAACTTCTTCTCCTTTTGTATACGTTTATAGAGTATGTATATACCTATAAACCAGCCGATGTATACACAGAATTCCGAACTGCTACAAAATTTGTTTCGTATTATAATACATTACTCCGCGGGATTCAAGTCGGGATAGACCCTTATCCGCGACGCGAGGATGATTTATGATCGACTCGCGCGATTTTTGAGCTCGAGAGAGTAAAGGAGAGAACGAGATATCGCTCTCCTTAATGGTTATTTTATTGAGAAGCTTTTTTCTTTATATCGCGAGCGCAAGGACCGATTATCATTCGAGGGGTTGAAAGGGGTGCCGCAGTCGTAATGCATATAAGGAGCTTCGCGATGATGAATTATCCACTGTACTCGCGTCGCTGCGCTCATCGATGCACAAACGCACGATGACTTTGACTTTTTTTCTCGAAGAGCCTTAATAATATTTTAATCGTTTCCACGCATAAACGTACATGATAATTACAAACGTTGATCCGACGAAAACCACAAAATATCATATTAATATAGCGCATTACCAACTCGTATACATCGTAATCTCTCGGTGGAAATAATACGTCGATATACACATATTACATGCGCGCGAGACAGACACGGATTTCGCTCGGTCACGTTATTGTAACAATTTTTTTTTCTCTCCATTTTTGCGAGCGCGTGCCGCGCTGCCATAATTTTATTATCTCTCTCTCTCTCTCTCTCTCTCCCCGCACGAATATAATAATCAAATCCCCGCGTTATAATAAAATTTTCATTCAATTTCTCTCTTCTCTCGATATACATTTTCGAGATAACTTTCGTGATTTACGTACGTTTGTACGATTCGCGCGTGTGCGCTTCTCTTGCTGCATCGAGAATGGAAATTTTTTTTTGCCTTCACTTTTATGTAAGCTCGAGCGCGTGTGATCTCGCGCGCGCATGCTAAAGTCAGGAAAACAAAATTAAGAGATAGGACCTCGTCTGGAAAGTGCCACTACAGTCGTGTATATATTTTTAAATGATGTATATAAAATTTCCATACTTATATATACCGATTGGGGATATCATAGCCTTTCTTGTAGCTAACCAACTATACTACTACTACTGCTAAAACTACCTTTTCTTGTCGTATACGTAGCTGTATATAGTAGACGACGCGACAAACGATAAGGTAAACTAACAAACCTCCCCCCATTGCGTCGTAGTCGTCGTCGTATGCGATTTACGATTGTACACCCCCGCGCGAGGTAGGAAAGCGAAAAATGGCGCCAGGACGTCCCGACAGCGAGACGCCTATAGGTATACTACCCTCGGATATATAGGTATAATAAAAGCCGAAGTCGTGTCGCGCGGACCCGGGGTCGGGGTGTCGCCGTCGCGACGCGACGCCTCCAGTCCGCCGAGGCAAATCCTCGACGCGATATACTCTATATCGTCGCGCAGCGGGGAAGGCCTCGGGATTCGAGCGCAAAAAAGGGACTCTAGCTCGAGCCGGGGAGAGGATTAAAGCGCCGAGTCGAGCTTTTTTTTGCTGCCGTAGTCTTGTACACCTTCGTCGCGGCGCACTTATAGTATCTCCCTTTTTTTTTCGTATATCGAACAGATATTATTGTATTATCGAGATTGATCGAGATAACCCGAGCCGCCATATGTGTGCCGATAGAAAAACCGATTGAGCACCGATAAGAATTTTCTAAAATATAATCGTCGTAGTTAATCACTTTTCCGTGTCTCGTTTAATAAACTTGAATATTCATCGTATGTAATATATCTGAGCACCTTGAAAATAAAGATAAATTTTTATTTTGATATAATTAATATATTGAAGCATCTAGATCGAGACTTGTTTTCACATTCGGCTATTAAAATTAATTAATTAATTTATGAAAATTTGATATTTTGGTTCAACGCCACTCCGACACACTGTATGTATACATAATTTTATTTTCTTCGCTCTCAGCCAAAAAGCAACAGCAGAAACGATGGCGACAAAAATAAACAATCCGCGCGCCGGTCGTTGTTGCTTTTAAAAACACACAGAGAAGAAATCGCTATTAATTTATTTTCTTATTTTTGTTCCAGCTCGTATAACCTCGCGCCTATACCTTAAATCATTTTGAACCGCACCGTTTCGAAATGTGTCTCTCTCTGTCTCTCGTATCGAAAGCACTCCTTAAAAATCTCTATAAGGTTTATGTACGGACGGAAAAACCGCAGCGCGCATTTTGTCGAGTCGATAATAATAATAAAAAAATAAACGTTGATTTTCACAAAAGCTCAAGTATATATATACGTTTTTTAATTGCCGCGCGCAAACTTATAACGTGACTGATTTACGCGCCAGTCGTTATAACACAAAATAGGCAGTAACTCGAGACAAAGGTAAAGAGAGAAAAATATATGTACGAATGTTTTTTTTTTGCTTTTTCTTATTTCGACTTTCATGCCGAGGCGCGTAAAAAGGCCTATTTCGTTTCAAGGTCGCTCCATTATTCGCAATCGCGCGCCGTGAAAAATTCAGCGAAAATCTATTTTTAATCTAACGTATTACGAAAGAAAAGAAAACATCTCCGCTCGCGAGCTTTGTATTCGCTCGATTTCGATCCCAACGACGCGAAATTATATAAAAATTAATCAAAACTCGATCGCGCTGATAAAAAATTAGAGAGAGGGAGAGAATCAATTTTTCAACGCGCTAGAACGGAAATATATAAAGCACATATACACGAGGACTGCCGCTCGTTAAAAAAAAAAAAAAAATTGTACCTGCCGCCAGTTGGAAATTATTCCGTGAAATTACATTTCGTTATGTGATTTTTAACCGGGAAAGAGAGCCTCGCGTCGAATCGAGTCGAGGCTTAATCTACCGTGAACTTCAAAAAGTTATTTTTGGAAACGCGTCCGGTAAATATATAATATAAATTGTATATACAGAGCGCAGTCGACGTAATCTATGCCACCGTTTCGGTATATTTATATCGCGCGTGCAAACGTCGTTTTGCATTTAAATGATGTACACTTTTTTTTTTAATTGATAAAGGATTGCACAAACGTTGAAATACGATTTTCGATTAAATTACATCTATAAACGAAACAAAAATAATAATAATAATAATAATAACAAACAGTCGGATATTAAAAGTTAAAACAATAATTCTCGACATCTGCTGCTGCTGGGCTGCGTATGGACTCTCGCTCGCCATACGATATTATATATTTTTCACCTACGCCTCCGGCATAAAAGCTACTTTACACTTTTATAACTGCTGTCCGTGTGATGTTTGCGTGTGGGCGGCGGCGGCGAGCTGCAGAACACACACACGGACACATGGTGTAGTATAGTACGCGTATGTGTAGGAGCTCGAGCTCGGCGGCGGCGGCGACCGGCTGGAGCCATCAGGGCAATCACACGACATTAACACTTTAACCTATACACATGCATATATGTATATTATACATTGGCTCACTTTGTATCTTCGAACGTTATTGCGCGTTGCTCTTAAAAACACCGATAAAAAAAGCCCAACGCGCGTCAAAGGGGATTTATGAAAACTTTGGAACAGAAAAAAAAATTAATTGCTGATCGCTGGCTGTAAAAAAAAACGACTGTTTAACGACGTTTTTAATTTCTTTGTGTATGCGAAATAAAAAATATGTATTACTCGCGAGCTGTAATTCATTAGTTACGAACGGAAGAAAAACATTTTTCGGGTGAGCGTAGAAGCTTCGACACTTACACTGGGACTGTCGATTTCCGAATTTCCATCGAGAAGCGACGCGGAGCATTCGTCTCTCGCGCATCCACCGAAGCGAATTCTTGAGAAACAAGTGACCCAAGGCTCGAAAGCCAGAGCATAAATCAAGCGTAGTATAACAGCGAAACGCCTTTTTACACTTCGAGCTGTACCATTGCGCCGCTAGGTGGCGCGTGCCACGGAAAGGTCGCTCTCGCAAGTGGGAAACTTTTATGTGTATCTTTAAAGTGGGAACCACTTTTAAGGATACATCAGCGTTGGTGATCACTTGAAATTAGCCGGTAAAAGTTTCGGGTCAAATAATTTGACAGCATAGGGAGTTTCGATGGTCTAGACTATCTGTCGATACAAATTTCTTGTTTCTTGCGAATTTCCATAAACTGTTAAGTCTTTTCAATTGTCACTTATCTACTCAGATAATTCTAGAAATGAGCTTCTAAAATTTCGATGTACATACTACATAATGATGTGACTGTAGTCCATGCACATAATGATGTGATTGAATTAAATGGTGATAATAAGTTTTATTTTATTGTAAAAGATAATCAGCCTCGTAAAGTTTTAAAACATCTCTCATTAGAAGCTCAGCTCTATTGCGCGGAAGATTAAATCAAGGGGAAGAAGAGATGTAGAAGATTCATTTTTTAATAAATAAGGCACAAAATTCGCTAAATATTCGATGTCTTACTGTAAGATAGGCTAAGGTGAAGTACGCCGAAAGCTCTGTAAACAGTGTAAAGTCCTTCAAATTTTTCAAATTTTTTATCCACCGTTGTGAAATATTGTCAATTTTAACTACTCAACTGCTTCATCAATCTGTGTAGACAATTGTCAAAGCACCAATCTATTATATTACTACATCGCTCAAACTGTATATTATAATCGTACTAATCGATGTCTATATATAATTAAGAAAATCCACTTCAGATCATAATCTGCCGTACATACAAAGATAATGCTCTAGCATTCGCTAGTCAATCAGTTTAGGCAATAAGGCAATAAGGACAACACTTTTTGTGTGTCATTCGACAAGAAATTTGTCGATCGTCAAATTTTATTTTGCAATACCTTATTTTACCTTTTGCATTACCTTATCTAAGTATTTCAATATTAATCAAGCATCAGTAGTACACTGCACAGCCACTGTAACAAATTTTTAGATTATTATAGAGAAAATGAATAAGTACTGCATCAAGCTCCGCTTGGCCCATGAAATGTATATAATAGGCGGAAAAAAAATTCGAAAAAGCTCTTCTCGCCTTAAGAAAATTTCGCTGTAGCTGTTTGAAGTATTTTATATGATTGATATATTCATTAAGACGATAGGAGTGGGCAAGTACCCGAAAAAACTCGACTCATTCAAGTCGGATACTTTGCAGGTTCTCAAATTTTTCATTTGCCCGGTGAAATGTCACGTATCAATCGGAGTCGCCTAATTCAGTACCAATTAGAAAGCTTAAAGCCAGCGAAATAAGGTCTTAGTCGTATGATATTGTTAGGTGCGTTATGCATAGCAGGTGGCTTCTTATGTTAGCTGCAATCACAGGTTTTTTTTACATTTTCTGGGTTGCAGCGATGTGAGAAATCAGTTTACGATACGACGCCGCGGTGTGAACAACAAGATCATATCGACTGCAACAAGTGACTCTTGTAAAACAATTGAAAAAAATATTTCTTATTATAAGCGGCTGTGTTGTGATGTGTGAGTGTACAAAGAAACGACGAATTCGATATATATCGCGGCGATGGCGGAGACGAAGGCCAGTACGACCTTGATTCCTCAAATCGTCATTTGAAAAATCGAGAAAGATCGACACGATCTTTGCGACGAACTCGATACCTTGATCGGCAACTGGGAGGGCCAGTATCCGCATTTTCGAAAGGTATTTCGTCGCAAAAAGATAGATTGGCTTCTATCGAGATCCAAACTGGGCTAACAGTGAAGGATCGACTCCTCTGCTCGTCGTTGTCAAAAGAGACGAAGAAAAGTTCAATGACAAGGGTTTGGTGGAGTTACTTTTCAAGCAGATCGTAGAGTAATGCGAATTTAGCCTATGCCAAAAGATGAAGTCCTCTGCAAATTATTTGGAAGAGAGACGAACTTCATGTCGACGACGACTTGGTGAAGTTATTTTTCAAGATCAACAAAAAAGTCGATCAACTGATGCACTATGTTCTACTCCGCAAAAACGAGGCAATAACCGATATTCTGCGGAAAAATGACGCAGATATACTCAAGGCTAACCGCACCGCTGAAAATTATCTGTGTTCGTTAATGAAAAAGGAAGGAGACATTTCTCAGCATAATCATCAGAAAATGTCAAACGGTATAGATCGATTGCTGAGCTCTTGATAGCCATAAGCATATATTTTATTAATTTATGTTGCATATTTCCCATATCAGTCAAATAAATAAATTGAGGAAATGAGTCTTAATTTTTCTATTGATATAAGCACACGATCATTTTGAAGTAAAAGATATCGAATATTGTGTATTACTTTATCGAGACCAAAGTTATCTATACACACATCAGGAATATAAATATTAAAAAAAAAATACTAGTATGCAATTGAAATAAGTCAGGTACCTGAAAGAGTACTCGAATTTTTTCTACTCCATTCGAAACCAATTCGAACAGCCTTACACGACAATCTTTTTATACAAAACCATAAATTAAAAATTAACGTAATTATTTAACGATAATTACCTCTTTAAATTTCGTCGTACATTATTTCCACACGCAGGTAAAAACTAAATTTAACATTCGATGACTCACTATATTTTTACGCATACTTTATTGTCTTATACCGGGATTCCCCTTAGAATGAATTATGCAAAACTAACTTATCCATTGATAAAAGTATAATTTGTATCATTGTTTAAAGCAAAGTCAAAATTGAAAAAAAAAAATGCTCCCGCAATCAAATAAAAGTTTTTCGTCACTCTTTTTAATGGTATATTTGATAAAAAAAAAAATAGTGTATACACACTTGTCCTTGAGTGAAAGTAAGTACGCTCCGTAATCGATGCTAATTATCAGTGCTTACAAAGAAACAAACGATTAGAAAGTCTTGATCCAACGAAGTGGGGAGAGATACCTTTTGTCTTATGCCATTGCAACGTATGCTATACTCAGTTTTACGACACGATAAAGAACTGGACTTCGATAATGCGTTAATTACCATCTACGTATATTTTAGTGTATCGGTGATCAGTACGCGTTAGGACGCGCCGACGCGAACATCGACAAAAAAAAAAAAAGATCGTATCGACCGCGACAAGTGATTCTCGTGAAAAAAAGTGTTTTGTGATGTGCGAGTGCGTAAAAAACAATATGCCCATCGACGTGTTCGATGTATATCTTAAAAATGGGGCAACCGCAGGCCGGTACGACTTCGATTCCAAAAGTACGAATTACTTGAACATAATCTCGACCCTACGGAAACTGATGCGAATGCGCGAAATCGTCGCTCGTAAGGACGATTCTCCTCACGAATATCCTGCGGTCTTGAGGGATTGGGAGGACCTGCAACGACGCGAGCTCATCGTCGAGCTCGCCCTCGACTATCCGGATCTACGGAAGATGTTTCGTCGCGAGGAGATGAATTGGCTCGTCGCCAAGTGCGAGGACATCGATCGTGTACTCGACTTTTTGGCCGCGACCGACACCGAACTGCACCGAGTGCCGGACGTGCTGGACAGATTCCACGCGGCGAACCGCAAGGACGGATACACGTGTTTCCACGTGGCCTGCGAGCACGGCTACGACGAGATCGTCGAGAGGTATCTCGAGCTCGGCCAGGATCCGAATTATTGCCTCGTGTCGAAAACAGGGGACTCGCCGCTGCACCTGGCTCTGACGCACGCCAGAAAGAGAGTGGCCAAGATGCTGCTGAGTCGAGGCGCCGACCCGAACGTGGCCAACGCGATCGGATGGACTCCTCTGCACGTTGTTTGCCAGAGGGAGGCGTCGTCCGTTTCGTGGTTCGGAAGCAATCGAGCCCAAGTCTTGGCGAAGATGTTGTTCGATATCTGCGAGAGACACAATCAGCCGGTGCTGGTCAACGCGCAGGACAGGGTGGGTAACGCACCGTTGCATCTGGCAGTGGCAACCAAGAACAGGGAGTTGATGAAGCTGCTGCTCGAACGAGGCGCCAGTCCAAATTTAGCCAACAGGGAGGGATCGACTCCTCTGCACTCCATATGCCAGATGGAGAGCGACGAGAAAAAATTGGCAAAGACGTTGTTCGAGCTGAGCGACGAGAAATATCGGCCGGTGCAAGTCGACGCTTGGGACAAGTCGGGTCGGACGCCGTTGAACTTGGCACTGGCGAACGACAACGAGGAGGTGATGAAGTTGCTGCTCGAACGAGGCGCGGATCCGAACGCGGCCAACGAGGAGGGACAGACTCCGCTGCACGTCGTTTGTCAGAGACGAGAGGACGCGGCAAAATTGGCGAAGAAATTCTTACGGATCAGTGAGAAATCGAGTCAGCCGGTACGAGTCGATGCCCGGGATAGCTTGGGCCACACGCCGTTGCACTTGGCCCTGATGGAGGGCAACGGGGAGGTGGCCAAATTTCTGCTGAAGAGAGGCGCCAGTCCGAATTTGGCCAATTACCTGGGATTGACTTGTCTGCACATCGTTTGCCAGAGGGAAAACGACGACGATAACTTGGCGAAGATGTTGTTCAAGATCGCTGACAAACAACGCCGGAGGCTCGAGGTCGACGCTCGGGACCAGACGGGTAACACACCCCTGCACTTGGCCATGAGCTTGGGTCACAAAAACTTGATCAGACTGCTGCTGCGAAGAGGCGCCGATCCCAATGCGGCCAACGAGGAAGGATGGACCTGTCTGCACTTCGTTTGTCACAGAGACAGCGACGACGACGACGACGAGGACAACCTGCTGAGGACGTTCTTCGAGATCAACGACGAGCTCGATCATCGACTGCAGATCGACGCCCGATCGAGCTGGGGCAACACGCCGCTGCACATGGCCATGGACAACGGCCACAAGGAGGTGGCCAAGTCGCTGCTGCGCCGAGGCGCCGATCCCAACGCGACCAACGCCGACGGCGAGACGCCGCTGCACGTCCTGTGCCAGGTAGACGACGACGAGTACGACGAGTTGTTGAGGGCGTTTTTCCGAGTTAACGACGAATTGAATCAGTTTGCGCAGATCGATGCCCGGGACCGGGAGGGCGACACACCGCTGCACTGGGCCCTGTTCAACGAGCACAGGAGGCTGGCCGAGCTGCTGCTGAGACGCAACGCCAATCCGAATCTGGCCAACGACGCGGGCGAGACGCCGCTGCACGTCGTCTGCAAGAGCGAGCACGACGCCGGTCTGTCGGCCGCGTTCTTCGAGATCAACCGGGAGAGACATCAGCTGGTGCGGATCGACGCCAGGGACAATCGGGGCAGGACACCGCTGCAGCTGGCCGTGGCGTATCTGCTGCCGGACGTGGTCGACGATCTACTGGCTCACGGCGCCGATCTCGCGGACTTCGTTTTTCCCGCCGAGGGCTACTTCGCCGAGGCGCTCGAGACGCCGCCGCGCGATTGGGACGAGAGCGATCGGTCGAGGTTGAAGCTGAGACTGGCGTCCCTCGCGCTGATGGTCGTCGAGCGCCTCGAGAAGAGAGGATACGAACTGAGCCGAAGCGACGCTACGACGATCATGAAATTTTTCGCCAAGCGCGGATTGATGGCAAAGTCGGTGGATCTCGACGGATCTTGGATCAACGACGAGGAGTTCGCCAGCGAAGCCAAAGAGATAATGATAAAATCGGGTCTGTCGCTCTACGATTTGATTCGGTTGCGAACCGAACAAGCGAAACAAGTCAAATGCGAGGACTACTACAAGTTCGGGCGCTCGAGTAAATTGCGGGATCTGTGCGAAAAGCATCACGAGGCTTGTTCCGTTAATCTGTGCGAAAAATTATCGAGACGATTTTTCCTGCGATGGGCTCTGGATCCTTTCCTGGAGTTGATACACTATCGATTACCGATTCTCTGCTGCGAAATGATCATCGAGCAGCTGAAGAATGAAGATTTGTTGCGGATATGCTTGGCGGCTGATGTTAGTCGTAGCTCGTGACAGTCATTGGGCATATTTGGCAGTATTTTTTAATGCTTCTGATGCTATTCATCAATGTTGTATATTTTTTTATATCAATTAAGTAAATAAATGATGAAAATAAGTCTGGATTTATTTATTATTTTTTTTTATCGAGAACCAAGTTATTTGTGCCTATATCGAAAAAATCATATCATTATGCGATTGAAAAAGTTCAAATGCTCAAAAAAAGGTGGGGATCCCGAAAAAACTTGAATATTCGAATTTTCAAGACTCAACTCGAACACCTCCATAAAATTATCTAATTGAAAAATACATTAAATTAATAGTAATAATAATAATAATAATAATTTAATTTTATCGTTATGATAACAATCCAGTTAACAGCTCCTGTCAAAACGAATCATATCTCATCCCCTCTACCCCCCCCCCCTATCCCATCACAAAAACGATTTGTGCTGATCAAGTTATACTAAAAAAACAAGCGTATTGAAAATTCCACATTTGTTAATTTTTGTGCTTAGGTACGCAGTTGTTCATCAGATACCGCTAGATGGCGTATAGCCGAATTTTCGGAATCCAAAAGAGAAAAAGCAAAGTTTCAGCATTAAATCTCAGTATTATTCAGTTTCGAAAATTATTCCAGTATCTTACTAGTATCTCAGAAAATGTTCACAGCGAATCTAATCCCACCTATATATTATCCATCGAGCAGTCCAAAGATCATAAAAATTTACTCTTTGGAAAATCATGACGAGAATACGCGCGTGTGTTTACTCTCGGACGAGTTTACCTCAAAGTCACCCCCCGATCCGTTACACAAAGTCGTATATTCATATAGGATTAAAAAAATGTCGCGTCGAAATTCATTAAATAGAAAGGGAGGGCAGCTGCTGCATGAGCTTGCGGAGAGGCCGCGCAGGAAAGACAAGACACGATCATCGCGTCGCGTTGCAAGCGCGCGACCGGCCGGATGCACAAACGCTGCGCGCGAAACGAATCTAATCAAATTGCTACTGCTGCATGCACACGCATATACAGGAATTCTTCTCCGCTCATTGTTTTGCGCTGGCCTTTCTCCGTGATGAAATCCCCTTCCTCTGCTTCTTCTTCTTTTTTTCTCTCCATATTCATTTATATAAACGCAGTGCGGCTGACCGAGGGCATTTAGGCAAACTTTTTTGTCGAATAAAAATCAATGTACTATACATGTGAGCCCAAGTACAAATGAGAGCCGAAGATATTTATCAGCTCATCGAGTAAAAGCTCCGAGGTATATAGCGCACATTTATTATCCCGGGAGTAAGAAAAATCTCCTCGCAAAGAGAGAGACCAGTTCATTGCCAAAAGCGGAGAGAGAGAAAAAAGCTTCTTCTTCTTCGGCTTCTAGAAGAGACGAGTCAATTACGCGCGAGAGAGAGAGAGAGAGAGAGAGAGCGATATAAAACCGAAGCGAACCATTTTTGCGTTAAAAGCACTTCGTTTTGCCTCCGCTTTTACTTTATGAGTCTTCAAAATCGCCGCTCGTTATCGCCACATATATTCTCTCTTTCCCGTCTTTCTTCTTCCAGACGAAGGAGAAGAAGAAGACAGTAAAAAAGAGAGAAAAGAGAGAATAAAAAACAAATCATCCGCGCGCATATCAATTTTTTGGGTTTTCCTTTGATAAAACGAGTCCGAGAGTGAATTATGCGCGAGCACACACAGTAATAAAACGGAAAATTGAAACGGTACGTCAAAAATTCATTTGGGTAGGAGCTTTTCACTCGGGGGCCGCCGGTGTTTTAACACACACACACACATACACAAAACGCAGATGGCCCGAAACGTCCACCGGGTAAATGGTGCCTATTATCCGTCTATTATTAAATTTGAGCCTCTGCGCAGCTCTTTCCAGTTTGTGTGTGCGTGTGGGTGGACTTGCGCGCCTCGCGCATACGCCGAATTCTCTCTCTCTCTCTCTCTCTCTCTCGCCTCGACCCAAAAACACGTACAATACGCACTAGCACACGCAATTTTACCCTCGGGCTGGTGTGCTGTATATATGTGTGTAGGGAGCTGAACGCGCGTGAAAAAAAAAAATTAAATAAAAGGAGGAAGGAATTGCGTGATGTTGTCGAAGGCTTATATTTCACTTGCTGCGCGCGCGTTATGACGCGTGGGCTTGAAACGGTACACGAGCATTATACTCGGCGCAATGCATATATTTTCGGTCTGACCAGTTGTGTCGAGCTTGTAATTCGTTTATATTATATACTTTGTAAGCTTAATTTTACGAAGACAAAGACGAGGAATAAATTTCGGAAGGAAATTAACTCGGTCGCGCGCCAAAAAATCGTTGCGCTTTTTTATATGTGTGCGTTATAAGATATATCGCGCTAAATATAACAACGTCACCTTGCCTGCCCCGCGAGCCCGCGCGCGTTGATATATTTATCAGGCCGAATTTTCACGGCTCGCCCGCGCGGCAACAAGCTCGCTGCTCGTCGAGACCGAGACGAGAATAGCAAAAACGAAATTCTCCGTTTCTCTGTTTCCGAGAGACAGAGAGAGAGAGAGAGAGAGAGAAAGATCCGATGCGGAGATCGAAGTTAAGCCGGCGATATTTTTACATAATATCGTGTGTAGCGTGTCCGATTTTACAAGAAAAACGTTTATGTAATATATACGTCAACGTCTTTGAAACACACATCCCGCAGGCCTATATAACACACATATACAAATCGAGAGACTTTTTTTTTTATATAGAAGCGAGCTGCCCTCATGATCCACCGCGTCCACGTTTGAATCGCACCGACAATAGAGAGACAGAGAACATAACTCGGGAGAGGACATTAAATTACGCTTTAATAAAGCGACGAAAATTACCGCGTGCCTATAATAATAATAATAATAACGACGATCGTCGTCGTCGTCGTCGTTTATAATATGCGGGGTGTGTTGTATAGTACGCTGTGTGTTGTGTGTATTATATCCCCCCGCCCGGCCCCCGCGCGTGCCTTGACTTGACTCCGCATCGTCGTCGTCTGGATTATAAACGTACTATATAACGAGCTCTACTCGGCTCTCTGGTATTTTATTGTGTCTATATAGTTGTTAACTGTACGCGCGAGACTCGTTATACGCTCGCAGCGATGGATCGATGATTTTTTTCGCATCGAACAAATTTTGCGATGATCTTAATTTTTTTTTTTTCAAATGCATGTGTAATAATAACGATGGGTAGACAGACAGACAGACAATATGGTCAAGGTTTTAAAAGCAGCTATATGCTATGTGTCGACACGCGCGAGCACTCGGTTCCTCGTGGTCCCCGCGATACCTACTACTATACATGCATCGTAAATAGCGTCTCGTGCACGTGCGCGAGTGCTTGTCTTTTTTTTCTCCTTTTTTTTTTTTTACTTTCATTATCTCTCGGCTCAGCTGCAGCTTGTGTGCACACATACACACACACACACACACACACATAATGTCGAGGCGTGAGCGTATAAATGTATTAGGGAGCGCGGCGCGGCCGATTCTAAAATTATATCCGAAAGCACACACACGAGCTGCACACGCGTGCCGTTGAACCTGCATTAGCGCGCGCGCGCGCAAGCCTCGGCCCCTCCATATATACTATATACAGTAACACGCGCATTTGTATACTCTTTCTTTCCAGCCGTGCAAACATGGTTGTGTCTTTGTATTTAGGCGGTAGTATACTGGAGAGCGGGGCAGTAACACCTCTGTTTCTCTCTCTCTCTCTCTCTCTCTCTCTTCCCCCTTGTATGTATGCCCCCCGCGTATACCTATGTGTTATACCTCGGCCACTTTAGCCCTCGTTGCACATGTTGGTGCACCGTGCGCAGCTCCGAGGTGTGTATGTGTGTGTGCTGCAGTGTGAAAAGATTATAGCATACGTTCGTTTGCCTTTATCATTATCTAGACAATATACTCTTTCTGCTGCGCATATGTTTTGTGCGTAGCAGCATAATTCTAGACTCGTCTACGTGAGCATCGTATGCGTGCTTCATAATGTAAGGAAAACGAGTTGCAGTTGAAACTTTTTGTATATCGCAGATATTACGATTATTTTTGGACAAACTTTTAGAATACGCAAATATAGCTCCCAAGTATTTTATTCATTTGTGTTGTATCCTGCACGAAACGAGCTGTAAAAAGGGAATGAATATGAAAATATTTTATGATAATTTGCAAAATAAGATCTATTGACTCGATATTACAGAGAGGGTATTTTCCGGTACTTACAAGGAGACCTTCTCACCTTCGGGTCATGGATTTGGCCCAAACTTTTTTTGGTGATTCAGGACAGTTAGAAAACATGCCCTGTTATGTTAGTTTATGTGAATATGCCCCAGAAGCCTTAGATAAAAAATAAAGGTTCAAATAATAAAAATAAGCGTATATAGTACAATAAATATTCATTTCCTATCCTCAAACTATTTTGGTCACTTATTTTAAACACCTGGTTCTTGAAA
>CACVKI010141289.1:0-24106 GCA_902732785.1 Trichogramma evanescens | reverse complement strand
AGTTGATCTGCTTTTTCGTTTCCTGGGATGTTCACATGACTGGGAATCCAGACTAAAACTACTTGTTGGTTGGCCAGGTGAAGTTCGTATAAGAGAGTTTTGATTCGAAATATATATATATGGTTAGATTCAATGAAGAAAGTAGTATTTTTAATGGCGTGTAATACGCTGAGTGAATCTGTGAATATGATGGCTTGGGAGATTTTATGATGTTGAATGTATTCAAGGGTAATCTGAATTGCGAGTGCTTCTGCAGAAAAAATGGATGCAAAGGAAATAATTTTCAATTTGGCTTCAAAATTGAGTAGTGGACTATGAGTTGCTAGACCAACATAGTGTTCTGGATCTCTTTTTGAGCCGTCAGTGTAGAAAGGAATATGAGAGATGAGAATGTCCTTAAAGAGAATTGTGAATTCCTCAGCGGGATTTTGAGATTTTTGTAAATCTTTACCTGTGGTGAGATTTATATTTGGAGTGTAATGTTGAATTTCTGTGGAGAAGAAGTAGCAAAGCGGGAATGGACAAGAATGAATAAATTTTTTATACTTGAGCAGGTCTTTAAAAATGTTAAGAAGATGGAGGTTTCGAAGGTAAGTTGGACTGCGTGGAGAAATTGAATTGGAAAGAGTTTTTATGGAGTTGATAGATGGATGGTTGTTATGAGAGAAGCATCTGAGTATGTATTTTGACACATGATAGTTTTGGCGAATAAATAAAGGGTGTTGCTTTGTTTCTGCATAAACAATTTTGTTCGGAGTAGAGTTTCTCAAGCCTAATATTGCGCGAAGAGCACGACGTTGTATGATACCGAGTTTGTTCCATTGTTTAGTATTGGGTTGAAGTATTATTGCACTATAATCGAAAGTTCCAACAAAGAGGGCTTTGTAGATCATAGAGAGACACGAGGGATGAGAGCCCCACCAGGTGGAGCAGAGAGAGCGAATTATGTTGCAGTGATTATTAAGTTTGTTTATGAGATTGTTAAAATGTGTTTCGAAAGACATATTGCTGTCAAAAGTGATGCCTAAAAAGGTTGCTTTTGAGGAATTATTAATATTTTCTTCGTTGAAAGTTATACTATAGTCGTTAGGAGATATATTTCTCTTTGAGAAGATGACCAATTTAGTTTTGGCGGCTGAGATTGAGAGACCTCGGGAAGTAAGATGGTTGTTGATTTTGAGTAAATTAGATTCAAGATTCGATAGAGCTTGATTTAGGTCCTTCGAGGAGGAGTAGAAAGCAATATCATCTGCGAAATTGAGCATATTACAGCTGTTATCGATAGAGTTATCAATGTGGCCCACTCCAATGTTATACAGGGTGGGGCTGGAGACACAACCCTGAGGAACACCTTTAAGAGAAGTGAATGGCCCTATTGATTGTCCATTGATACTGAAAAATATGTTTCTATTAGCGATCAAATTGTAGTAAAAAAGACAAATGGATTTAGGTAAACCCATGTTTTTTAAAGCGTTGATGATCGATATTGTGCTAATGTCATCGAAAGCACTTTTAACGTCGAGAAAGAGGACTGCTGTGTATTCTTTTTTTGCCATGTTGCAATAGATATCAGACGAGAGTATAGCCAGATTATCAGTGCAGTTTTTAGATTTACGAAATCCGAATTGAGTGGATGGGAGTAATTTATTGTGTTCAAGCCACCAAATCAAACGATTGTGGAAGAGCCTTTCACAGACTTTTAAAAGTGATTGAGCTAACGAGATAGGGCGGAATTTGCCCGTATTGCCTTTGGGAATGAAAAAAATCTTAAAATCATTCCACGAGGAAGGAAAGAAATCATTCGCAAGAACTTCATTATATATTTTTAGTAAGATGTCGTAAATATTGTCAGGAAGATTGGTGATAATGAAGTTGTCAATTTTGTCTAGGCCAGGCGCAGAATTAATTTTCTTGCGACAGTTATTGATCGCTGCGACAAGTTCATGATGAGTAAACGGTTTAGAAAAGAAGTTCTCACACTCAGGAGTAGGAGAAAAAGATGCTGGAAAGAACGGTTTAAAACAAGATTGAGGGCAAAGGGAAGGGATGAGATTGTGCATTTGTTCAATATTTTTGCTATTGTTTAAAGCTGAATCAGCTGTTAAAGATCTGTGACGAAATCTTTTGACTGTGGACCAAATTTGCGTAATTGAAGTAAAAGGATTGATAGTTTCGCAAAAGGTTTTAAAACCATCGCGTTTAGCATTACGAAAGATTGTCTTAGCATGCTGTTCGGCTGCAATAAGTTCATTTATGAGATTAGGATTTTCTCTAAAATTTTTCAAAGCTTTTTTTCTATTATTGTTAGCTTCGATGCAATCCGAGTTCCACCAGGGTGATTGAGGAGGACGGTCATTTTTTGATTTTGAATTATTATTACAATTAGGAGAAAGAGAGATTTGGATATCATCAATTGTCGAGGAGATTTTGTTTAATAAGGCAGTATAAAGATCTGCTGCATTAGCGTGGGGTGAAGGATCAAAATCTTGCATTGCTAGTGAAAATTCTGACCATTGAAGGGGTTTCCAGTTTTTAAAATAATGACGGTTTGGAATTTTTGTGAATTTGAGTGTTGGAATATTGATATCGATGGATATAGGTAGGTGATCGCTAAAAAAGTTATCGTTAAGGGTGGACCATTTACAGAGGGTAAGGAGATTAGGGGAGACAAATGATAGGTCAATGTGGGTGGGGTTGTCAGGGTTCGATTTGTTTAGGAAAGTGTGAGATCCGTCATTTAATAAAAGCATGTTATTCTCAGCAAATGTATTGTTAATTAATTCACCTGTGGAGTCCGAAGAGGGACTGCCCCAGCAAGGATTGTGGCAATTAAAATCACCACTTATGAAAAGAGAGTTATATTGTGGTATAGAATTGAAAAAACTGTTGAGAATTTTGTGTGAAATTTTTTGTGAAGGGGGTCTATATATGGCAATGATTATTAAATCTTCTGTGGTATTATACTTTACAGAGATACTTAGCGTTTCGAATATTTTAGAAACATGGTAGATATTAGAAGTAAGTTTGAAATTAATATTTTCTCTTATAGCAATAGCAATTCCACCACCTCGTGGATCGGGTCGATCTTTGCGAGTAATGACGAAATTTTTGATCTTCATTTGATAATCTGTGTTGAACTTAGTTTCAAAAAGAATGATAATGTCGTAGTTGATAGAAATTTGTTCAATAAAAGAACGCTTATTTGAAAAGGCGTTACAATTCCAATGCAGAATGCGAAGACCGGTCGAATTTTTATTGTTTGCTGTTGTTTGATCCATAATTTGGTGTATAATTGGTGAGAAAACTGGTGAGGATTGGAAGTAGATTGTTTAAGTTAGCGTTACTAAGAAGAGGTATAATAAATTGATGAAATAAATCTGAGAGTAATTTAACTATTTCGGCGTTAGAGTTTGTGGGCAAATTGGAAAAGTCGTGATGGTTTTGAGGACTTTGCGTTTGCTGAGAGACATGTGAAGCGTGACTATCTGGATGATAAGAGAAGTGTTCATCATTATTAGCAGATGGTAAATGAGAGGATTGCGGACGATTAAAGGAATTATGGCTGTTTTGTGGAAGTGGAGTTGAGTTGTTTTGGGAAAAATTAATATGAGAACTGAATTGATTTTGTGCTGAGCTGATTAGATTGGTTGTTGAAGCATAAGAGCGTCGTCTTTGATTGTACATGGATGCGGCAGAGGGTGACCGAGAGAAATAATCTGAGGTAAGATTATCATCAGAGGTGGATGCCTGAGAGAGCGAAGAGTATCTTGATGGTAGGGCAGGATATTGCTGGCTGTTGGTAACTGGGGGAGGAGGAGGTTTGGGTAAGGATGGTTTATGATTGATGCGAGATTTGTGTTGAGGAGGGTAATTAGACATAAAAAAAGATAAAGCTTCTTGTATAGAAGTGTTATTGTATGCAGCATATTCATGGATTTTTCTCTGAAAAATGTATTCTGGGCATTCTTTGCTGTTGGGCAGATGTTCACCTTGACAGTTGACACACATAGGTGCCAATGAGTGTCTAGGACAAATATCTAATTCATTGGTTGTATCATGCTTTTTGTTACCACAATGAATGCATAATGTTTTGCCTTTGCAAAGTGATTTCAAATGACCATATCTAAAGCAGTTGTGGCACATTTTGGTAGGAGTGATGAAAGGTTCGACTTCATGAATAACAGAGAAGAGTTTTATGAAAGGAGGCAGGCTCTGTCCTTCAAATGTAATCTGGACTGAGTTGGTGTCGACGAATTGAACTTGATTTGAAGCACTGGAAACACTTCTTTGGAGGCGTCTGATGTCTCTGATAGGGCAAGAAGAATCAATCATGTTGAGTAGCATATTTGTAGAAATATCTTTGGGAACATCTCTTATTATGCCTTGTCTAAAAAGCCTGTGATAGGGGATGGAAGCTTTCAAACCATTCTGGAAAAGCAGATTGTCTGAAAGAAGTTTATTAGCAGAGTTTCTATTTGTAAGGGTGATAGTGACTTTTGTCTTTCCTGATGAGCAGATTGTAATCAAGTTGCCTCTGTAGCTAGATGAAATTATGCGACCAACAAAAGTGGGATTGAGTTGTGAATTAGATGAAGTATTAATTGGCTCAATGAATACGACAAAGGGGCCATTGTTGGCATTTGAGTATAATGATGAAAATTTCTTAGTGGGAGGTGAGTGGGTATGATTATGTTTGTTATGTTTTTGGTGAGAGGAAGAATGAGAAGGTGAGGTTTGGTCAGGGGTGGAATTTTCAGAAATAGTGGTCTGTTGAGATATAGGCGGTGGAGTAGGAGTAAGCGTTGACTTGGGTTTAACAGGAGAGAGATTAGATTTGGATTGTTGTTGTTTATCAGAAGAATTTGGGGGGACAGGATTAGGATTATGATTATCAATGTGAGACTGAGAATCAAGAATAATTTCCATTTGCATATTGTTAGACTCTGGGAGCTCTGGCTCTGGGAGCTCTGGGAGGTTTGGGTCTGAGTTGAATCTGTTCTGATCAAATGAATTCATTTTCCTGCGTTTGAATTGATTTTGAGATTTGTCAGTTAAAGAATTAACTTCATTAACTCTTGTATTGCCTGCCATGAAGGATTGGGCGTGAGGTGGAATCAAGAAAGAAAGGCTGTGCGGCCGTGGCAAGCCACTGCCCGCCTGATTGAGGTTATGTGACCCCGACACTGTAGAAATGTTGTTTTAACTGATAATTGGTATATATATTTAAGTCGATTGAACGCAGAGATCCTTCATACACACTTTAATGAGGTAAAGAAACTAAATTCAAGCCTGAAAAAAGAATCTGTAACACTCATGAAACTAAAAAAAGACAGCAAAGAATAATTTCCGTCCGCGCAGCGCCACAGATCGAATCGAACTCTGTGTCAATAGCGCGACTAAGAAGTACACGTGTGCCGGCAGTGTAATTATGAGCACGTCTTCGAAAGTCACGATTCGGAGCTCAAAGTTGCAGAGATAATTCGTCATTGAACTGCCTAAAAACTGCTTCAAAAATGAAATTCATGATAAAAAGCATTTTACAAAACAAAAATTATGATAAAATAATCATTTGTAAATTGGACGTTTCAGCGGTAACTTATCCGAATTGCTAATTTCTGAATTTTTTGTTCTAATATTAGACACATTGAAAATGAACATTTACCAGGGAATTATTTACGTATGCAAAATGTTTCTTATTGCCATTTTTCGTCTGGTTTTTATTTACTTTTGACTTTCACGCTATATTGTAATTTTTTTATTTACATTTTTTATCCTATAAACTGATATGATAATTCTTTAAATATTATATCAGTGTAGTATCTTTATCTTTACAAAAATACACACGTACGAAATTTTTAATTTTCTATACTTAATTAATGTATTTACTTTTTAATTTGTATATAACAACATGAACTCATCGATCATTGCAAATAACAAACAAAAATTAAACCTTGCGCATTTGATAAAGTCGCACGCATGATGAGACATTACATTTAATAAAAGAGGATAAGTGCACTTTTGCATTATATAACATAATATAATCTATTCGAAGAATATTTAATGTACGCCCTATGATTCATTCAATTATTTTCTTGAAATTAAAACTTGGTTCCAACGCAAAGTAATTGTCACATTTCAAAAAATAATTCTTACATAAATTCATTTAAATGATCTTGTCTTTAACGCCCAGAACTGCAGTAAAATTAATATTCAATCCCCAATCAACACCCATATAGTAAAATTCATTGTTAAACTACTTGTTAAGCCGTGGTCAATCAAACGTGAAGCGTTTGAAAATTAATACTTGATCAGTTTTTGACTTAATCGTATGTATTTGAAAATGTGAAGAGTTATAAACGTCTAAAAATGTTGGCTCAATTATAATTTGATCGTGTAACGTCGATCTAAACTTCTAATGTTGATCTATGAATAAAAAACTATATAATTTTACATGCATATGACCTTGATAGTATTTAATAAAAAAGTTCATGTAAAATTTACAATTCTGAATATATTATAGATTCATTATCACATATAGAAGTAATTAAGTTTGAAATGTAAATAGCAGATAATTTAGGCGTGAGAATGAATTGAAAGAAAACAAGGCAACTAAATGCATCATTACGTTATAGAGTATGTTGATCCCAATTGGACGATGAAAAATAAAATGATATCATCATTAATAGAAATTTGGATTTATGTATTTTAATATTATGAACGCATATTTCAAAAACCTCATAGAATTCAAATTGAATTAAAATCTTGATTATTAAATTCAGCAAAAAAGTTTGTTTATAACGCGCAGTGACACGTTCGAGCCCTTTCTTCTGAAATGTCAAATTGTCTTTGTTTCACTCCTTTAAATGAAGTAAGACGATATGGCAAAGTCGCGATATGCACGGGACACGTGCCAGACGCTGATTAGTTTATCGATGTATTGTACATGCAGGAAACGCAAGCTCAGCGCGAATCGACGATGAACAGTAAAGCTTGGTAAAAATGCGCTAACGTACGACTATCATCGCTCACTATAGCTTTGCGAGATGTGCATTTGACGCAGTGTTTTCGCGCCTGCATCGATTCTAGAAGTTGAAAAATAAAATAAAAAACAGTTCGCCGTACGTTGGAATAGGCTTGCGATCGATGAAGCCGATACGGAACCGGCAAATCGTCAATTAGGATGAAATTAAAAAGCGGCTCGTCTCTCTCGCTGCGCAGTCGAGTCGAGGCAGTCGAGAATCGATACCCCCCGAAGCGCGAGTTTACACTAGCGCTCGAGTTTTTCTATGCCGAAAAACACGCTGCAGCTACGATGGCAGATTTCGCGCGCGATAGACGATCGTCATTGCCCCGGAAAAAGGAGAATAACATTTATTAGCCATTGGCAAAAATCGCTCGCGATAAGTGCGTATTTAATACCATATCAGCGCCAGACAACTCGAGCCGCGATGAATTGTCACGTGACGCGGCGAGTGCGCTCACCCTCTATGTATAAATTAATGCTAGACGCCGAGCGTCGAGATAATAAAGCCGCGAGACTCGGCGGATTTGTACGTCGCGAATTTCACGCGTCCACGCTCCATTCGCCACGATGAATCGGACTCTGCAAGTAAGTCGCGAAATTTTGCAGCGCGCTTTCGACCCGTCAACGTATCATTCATAAACATTGACTCTCGTACGTTACGAATGCTCCGTTTTTGCAGAACAGTGCGAGCGGCAGCAGCGGCTTGGGATGGCTCTCGGACGCTTACTCGCTCTCGGTGATGGACAAGCCTCGGATACGGCGAAATCTTATCTCAGGCCACGATAAAAGGTATGTCGACTTTCGCTTTTCGTTTTCGTCGCGCGTCCACTTTCTCGCCTTATCTCGCACGCATCGATTTTCAATAATTAGCCGAAACTCGGTATTATTTGCATAAGCCGCGCAGTCGTCGATAGTAAAAATCACGAGTTGACTCGGGAAAATTCTAATTCGGAAGCGTAATGGAATTTTGAACGCATTTGAAGGGACGACTTTGAACTCGGACAGTACGGATACGGCAAGAGCAGCGTAAAGCTGCTGCACGTCCGGCGCCACGACAAGCTGCGCCACGAGATACGCGAGTACGAGATCGACATCTACCTGCACCTGAGCAGCCAGAACGACTACAAGTACGGGGACAACCGGCACGTGATCGCCACCGACAGCCAGAAGAACACCATCTACATACTGGCCAAGCGGCACGGGGTGAGCTCGCCCGAGGGCTTCGCCATGCTGCTGACGGGCCACTTCCTCGAGCAGTACCCCCAAGTGGACGAGGTGAACGTCAACATCGAGGAGTACCCCTGGAGCCGGCAGCGGATCGGCTCGGCCCAGCACAGCCACGCGTTCGTCATGACGCCGGACGCGAGCCGCTTCTGCCAGGTGAGCCAGAGGCGGGCCGAGCCGCCCGCCATCCGAGGCGGCCTCAAGGGCCTGAGACTGCTGAAGACGACCCAGAGCTCGTTCGCGGACTTTGTGCAGGACGACTACCGCACGCTGGCCGACGCCAACGAGCGGATCTTCAGCACCATCGTCACGGCCAGCTGGTGCTTCTCCACCCACCTCGACGTGGACTTTGACCGGGTCTGCCGGATCGTGCGCCAGTGCATAGTCGAGGAGTTTGCCGGGCCCGCCGAGACGGGCGTCAACTCGTCGAGCGTCCAGAACACCCTCTACCTGGCCGAGCGCAGCGTCCTCGCCAAGGTCCGCCAGATCAGCAGCATCGAGATGAAGATGCCCAACAAGCACTACTTTCCCTTCGACTTTAGCAAATTCCCGAGGCTTCTGGAGTCGCTGAGCGGCGACAACGAGCGAGACGTCTACGTGCCCCAGGACAACCCGTCGGGCGTCATCTACGCCCAGCTCAATCGGAAGCAGCCCCTGACGAGCTCGAAGCTCTGACGAGTCGCCGCTTCCGACGCTAAAACGAACAAAGTGCGCAAACAACGTCTCAGTATTGCTCAATCGGCGTATAAAGCGACTCGAGTAGCTTAGCGCCCGCGCATATCTTACTCCTTACTAATGTAAAACTGTGATTCTTTGTATCAATAAAACTACTTCCCTTGTTACACGTTTCTACATGTCTTGGTATACGAATGGTATACGAGCGAAAAGGTTCAACGAGCTCGACGCGATATTGCATAAGGCCCACACGACGTGACATAATTCGCTATTACACGGAGTCACACTTAGCTGTCGCACTGGCCTTGGCAGGGAAAGAGAATACAAGTATAAGTGCGAGTAAATTGGTCATTGTCCTGCTCGACTTACACTTACACTCGTGTATAGCAACTAAAAAATGTAGTCGGGGGGCATCGCTGTATATTATTATAAAAAATGCGGGCGAATCTCGGCTCCAAAGTCTCCTCGATATCAATAGGAATAAGTGTGTCACGTACACACCTGCGCCGTCGCTTCTGCTGCTCTTGTATACAAAGCGAGCACTTGCATGTGGATTTTGTATTATATATTACGCATATGTGTAGGCAGCTCTCGGCAAGAATTGCGAAACGAGCGCGCGAGGCGTTTTTAGCGTCGCGCATCTTGAGAAGATAAAGAGCTCTGTGCCGGCCAAGTGTAAGTGCGAAGAAAAAAGGTGAAATTACCGCGAGACCTCTCGGATGAATCATAGTACGCAACGACGAGCCGGCCACTGAATGCACGGTACAGACGACGTACGCGAGAACGGGAAAGATTAGTTTCCGCGCGCCATCGGCATTTCTATAGCACACATCCTGGCTCGTACTCGCTACAGGCGGGCCAGTTCCTCGGCCAGCTTCCTCGTTTTCTCTTTCGTCGATCTTTGCTCTCGCGCGCGCGATCCGGTCACTAGTCAAACAAACCAAACGAACCTATAGCTGTGGTCGCGCGTCGGCGATGGGCGTGCGCTCCCAGAGCTATACCTGCGAAATTTGCCTACTCGCTCGAGTGCGCCGCTGGCTTTAAAAGAGCCGCGCTCCGCCGGCCAAGCACTCAGTCCTCGCTGTGCAGTCGCGCGCGCGCTTCCAAAACCTTCTTCCCGATAAGGAGCTCGCTGCTTCGAACGAACGAAAAAATGAAGCGCTGCTCGTCGCCGGCTCTGCTGGCGCTGCTCTGCTGCGGCCTGCTGGGCCTCTGCCAGGCGGCCAACGACGTCTGCGGCGGTATCCACCGCGGCTACCAGTACACCATTTCGGCGCCAGCCTTCCCCGGCGCCCTCGACTGCGAGTACGAATTGCAGCCGGCCGAGGCCGCGATCAACGGTGACCAGTGCGAGCCGCAGTTCCATCTG
Source organism: Trichogramma evanescens (assembly GCA_902732785.1). Taxonomy (NCBI): domain Eukaryota; kingdom Metazoa; phylum Arthropoda; class Insecta; order Hymenoptera; family Trichogrammatidae; genus Trichogramma; species Trichogramma evanescens. The sequence continues at coordinate 13,814 of CACVKI010141289.1, read as the reverse complement.
CAGTTCCTCGACTTTGAGCTGGCCACCTCGGAGAACTGCCGACGCGATTATCTGCAAGTCGGCGACAAAAACATTTATTGCGGCAGGACGACCGGCCTGCGCAAGTTCACCGCTAAGAATGGTGCGCTGAAGCTCAATTATCACTCCGAGCGAGCCTCCAACGGCTTCAAGATCCTCGTCACCTCGATGCCCTGCAAGCTCGCTCCGATGAAAAACCCGTGAGTATTTTCTAACATTTAAAAAAAAATGTGCATCGTTTTTTACTAGTGCGCGTTTTTGAATGCAGCTCGCACGAGAGCAAGCTCATGGAGCCGATGGAGCCGCAACAGGACAATCGATCGGCCAAAAGCTTGTACGAGAGACGCGAGACCCGCGGAGGCAGTCAGTACAACCCCAGCTTAGGCTTGGCCCAACTCGGCAACGCCGTCGACGGCCTGACGAGCTTCGCCATGGCGAGCTCCGAGCGTCCGACGGTCTATCGTCACCAGATCAACTTCAACGACGACTCGCCATCCGGCACGACTCAGGGCGGCTCGAAAATCACTTCCTACCTGTTCCTGCCGCCGAAAGAGGAAAAGACGAGCGACGGCGGTCCATCGGACGTTCCCGCGACGACGGCGCTGGTAACGAAGGCAGCCTCGAGCCGACAGCTCGCTGCGACGTCCGACAGGAGGCCTCTGCCCTCGCAAAAGTCCATCTCGACGGTCTACGGCAATTCGCAGTCGGGCCTGCTCGACTACGACTCTACCAAGCTCTACCCGGGCTCCAACTACAGGACGGCGGCGCTGGGTGGAGGCTATGGCCAACGAGGCTCCGGCTCCGGAGTGCTCTACGATCCCCGTTTTGGCCTGCTCAACAGTAACCAGGCTGGCTACAACGGCGCCTCGTCCAGTGGAAATTCCTACTTGCCGTCCTCCTACTCTTACACTTACCAAACCAATGGCTTGGGTAATTCTTTGCTCGGCAACTACGGCAATCGACCCAACGATTACTCCAATGCCTACTCCAATGGCTACTCAAACAGCTACTCCAATGACTACTCCAATGGCTATGGTAATAGCTACGGTGGTAGCAACTACAACCACAACAACAACAACAACAACAACTACGGCAGCAGCTACGGTGGAGGCTACGGTAACAGTAACTTGGACAATCCCGAGTCGTCGATCCCAAGCGGTAACATAGGCCAGGAATACGTAGGGACAAACTACAACGGAGGCTTCAACGGAGCCTATAACGGAGGCTTCAACGGAGTCTACAACGGAGCCTACAACGGCGAACAGCAGCTGATCGGCAGCGAGCAGTGCTGCAGAGTAGCCCAGGGTCGGCGCGTATCGATCGTCAGCCCGGGCTTCGGGGCAGCGTCGAACGGCATCTACGGCGCCCACGGCTGCCGCTACTTCATCCCCAAGGTCGGCCAGGACGTGTGCCGGCTCCGCTTGAGCTTCCGCTACTTCAACTTCGGCGCCGACACCGATCCCTTCTGCCAGTCGGGCTACGTGGAGATCGACGGGCGGCGCTACTGCGGCTGCAGGACCGGCCAGAGCTTCCTGCTGCCCTTCAACGAGTTCACCGGCAAGAGCATCTCGCTCGTCTACTCGAGCCACCAGTCCAGGAGTAAATACTCGGGCTTCCTCATCGACGTCTCGCAGGAGCCCTGCGGCTACGCTCAGCAGCAGCAGCAGCAGCAACAGCAACCCGGATATCCGGGCTACGAGCAAGCTTACCCCTCCATCTACCCTCAGGGCAACGACTACCTGCAGAAGCGCTCGGATCAAAATGCCACCGTCCAACTGGACGCTGCGAGCGAGTCCAAGTCGAGGAGCCGACGCAGCTTCTTCGGCTACGAGTACAAAAAGCCGAGCGTCGCCTTCAACTTGCCCGCGGGCTTGGCCAGGATGCAGAAGCGATTCTTCGAGGGCACCTGTCAAAGTCGCGTCTTCATAGACTGGGCCGCCGCCTCCAGGGAGGCTGTGCTCAAGCGGCTCACTTGTGCCTCCAATTTCGGCTACAACAACAACAACTGGTCCGCATATGGCAATTCCGGGGCTTATCTCTCGCCCGATAGCAGAAAAGCTACCGTCAGCGAAGAGGTCGAAGCGGCCCAGCCGGAACAGCCGGAACAGCCGGAACAGCCCTGCCAGCCCGATGGACACAATCAATGTAAACGGTGAACACACTTGGACTTGTAGCACTTACGATAAGTTTAGTTAGATAATTATATGTTTTTGAATCGTTGTTGAATCTCGTCCCTATGTATTATTTATCCATTTGCATGTGTATATCTCTGTCACCTAGACTTTTATTCTCTAAGCCATTGTTATTTTTCATAATAAAAAGAAAACTATTACAAAAAAATCAATTTGTCGAAAGAAATAATTTTCCTAAGATATATTTATTAAACATCTCACAGAGTTACGATGGCAGTCTAGGTCCGCGAAAAGTATCTCCTTCGATATGTGGTCATTAGGGCAGGACGTTTTCAAAGAGCAATTTCGAGCCCAGCAGCAGCAGCAATATCCACATTATGGCGTAGACGAGCCGACAGGCCAAGGCGTTACACAGAACGAATACCAGAGCGATGAGCAGAATTTTTATCATTATTTCCAAGATTTGCCGTGACATTTTTGACAACACGTCCTGTTTCCGACTCGTAGGATCGTGGCTTCGGAAGTGTTTGTTTTCATGGGGTCATGAATCTGTCGAGGAGTCACGAACAATCGTATCTGAGGTTACTCTCGCTTTCTTGGTTATGCAACGTTAGCTATCGCGCCTTGTAAGCTCCCAAATCTACTCGAAATGTCAGTTTCGTGCTAAAAAAAAATAACACAGAGTTACTCACACGTGGAAGCGCGGTCAGACTCCGTTTTTGTTCTATTTTGTTTTGTTCGAGCCGAGAATTGCCAAGGTCGTTTCGTTATCTCGTGAAAGTGCTCTATGGTGAATTACAATATCGGAGCGAGGACTGGTTTTGCGATCGCGACAGGACGCGAGCCTTTCAGGAAGTAGGCTAAAAATGAATTTAGCTAATTCTCTGTTTGTTCGCGCCATGCGTGTGCCGGGCTTTGTAATTTTACTTTATGGTATTATGTTATATTGTCACCGTATAGCCACCGCAGTCGTCGTCAAGCTTCGAAACTCTCGCGTTATTGCTGGCCGCGTAGTGTTTCGACGAGCGCAAACATCGTATACACGGTGTGTCGTCGTTAAAAAATTTCGCTCGACCGATTCCCACGCTATGCCTGCTGTAAACTGCGAGCTGTAAAGTCTCCGAGTCTTGGATGTCCACGGATCGCATTTTCAGCCTTACGCAATGCATAACGCCAGTAAAATAAATATGGATTGCGCTGTGATTGGCACGGCTAAGGTATATAGCAATACGACTTGGAGACGTTTTTCAACCTTTCATGATATTTTATTGTTTACTTTTAAGATGGTTTGTCTAAACGAACAGACTAAAAGCACACATGAACGACGAGATGCATAATAGGAAATGTATTTCGTTTTCTGTAACAGGTACATAATTTTGCGTAAATAACATTTAACACTTATTCGAGCATTCAACTTTTTTGCACAACGTACAACGATCCCCTTTCCGTGTAAGGCATATTATATATCTCAGCATCCTTACGAAATTTTGATAAATTTTCAGTTAAATCTGTGTATGTGTGGCGCTTTCATCCCAAAGTTCGTAATAATTTTCTATTTACTCGACTGTGCAAGATAAATTTTTAACATTTACCTACTTCTTGTTTATATTGATTTAAGATTTTTAGAAACAACAATAGTCGGTAAAAATGATTTAAAACGCAAAGGCCTTGAGTGGATTTTACGATCTTTCTCCGAAGTACATTATCCACACTTATACACACATGTTTATGTATCATCGTTCTGTGGTGAGTACAAGTACATGTTCCAAGTATTAGCATTTGTCACTTGTCAATAAAGAGTTACGCAATTAGAAACGTAAATTTTGCATTTCGCCAGATAGTCGATCTCCAAAGAGCACCACGATGAAGCTGAGAAAGCCTACACTGTTCCAGACATGGATATTTTCTTATCATTCGGAGTATTCAGAGATGAATGTGTGTGTACTGTGTATGTGTATGTGCGATGGAAGATATTTTTCTTAAAATTACAAAGTTACATGGGCATTATACACTTTGTTCGGGGGCCGCTCCGAGGCAGCAGCAGTTGTGCACTTTTTGTTCCGATCCTTTCCACGTTGGGAGCTCTCGAACGAAGAGAAAAACAAACTCGTTATTGGCCGTCGTGCGTCCGTTCCGTCCACTGTCCCCGACGCCGAAGCGGCTTATTTTTTCCTGCCGAGGAAGCGTATGTTGGTGTAGATATCGCTGGCTGGTCTTCGGCGATTGCAGATGTTCACCAGGCGCGACTTGTTGCCCTTTTGCGCGTCGTGCAACGCGACGAGCAGCTGGAACACGTCGTGGCGCGTCGGCGTGCACGGATTGTAAGGGTCGTAATCGCCGCTCCTGTGGTAAGACCTTTTTCGAGAACAAGAAATTATTTGCTAAGCATTTGTCGAGAGTTGTATTTTCGAATGAGCGTGTGCATCGTTCCTACCTGGAATTTTGCCTCTTATTGGTCCAGGGATAAGGTCTGTAGTAGCGGGACCTCTTGTCGATTCTTGGCAAATCGTCCGACTCGTCGATCGGGCCCTTGGCGTTGGAACCGTCCGAGGGTCCGTCGATAATGACGAGCGGCGGATCCCAAGGCCCAGGCTGCAGAATCAGCCTCAGCATGACGTCGGAGAAACGCGCAATTTCCGCTTCGTCGGGATCATTTTCTAATTTCAATTGACTATCTAAACAGTACAGTAAACATATCGCATTAAACTTACTAAAGTCCGCTAATTTGAACTACTTTAAAATCGATATTAGCATTTCCTGCCATTAACAGGCTAACAACTACAATTTAATTGGAATTATTTCGATAATTTACGCACGCGAGACGACAAATCTTGTCAAGTTAGTTAGTCAAGTCTCATTTACCAGCGATATAAGCTCCAAGTTCTATCTCACTTATTATACAATTAAAACTTGAATGTAGTGCGTAGATGTTTTTTTTGCTTGATCTCCCGCGTGCAATATTTGTACTGAATTCAAGGATTTAGATGGAAATACCAAGTCTTTACAACGCATATAACGATACACGAAAAAAAATGTTGTATGAAAGTTTCAAACATAGATAAAAGTTCATTTTTTCTTCTGCTTTTAGTTGGAAGCGAGGAAAATGAGCCGTTCGTAGCAAATTTTATACTTGGAAAAATGTTAATTTTCTCTTTAAGCTTTTTAAAGAATTATTTACCAAATGTTGAAAATAAAAATTAACCCGTTAACAGTAAATATTTTTCGCTCTTTGAAACTTAATTGCAAGTCAGGCCGTACTTGTGACTTACCAGCTGCTTCGATGTTGTACCACTTGTAATTGTTCAAATCAGATTCGTCGCGAACAAGAGTCCTCGAAGCTAGCTTATCCCATGCAGGTTGAAAATTGGCCAGCTCCGTGCGAAGCTGCGACGGATCTCTAAAATACGAATTTTCGTTTGCGGCAAGATACATGTCCATTTTGTTATCGGCCTTCAAACCCACGGATTCGGTCATCAAATTGCCAATTTTTAACAATACAACGAAGCACAAGAGGAATCGCTGCATCTAAACAGATATGAATTTCAAAACTCGTCAGAGAGATTGTTATTTTTCTTTAAAATAGAGTTTGCTTTTTGTCACACAATTCGTGACTATGTGTATAAATTTTAAATCGAGTGTAAGCGCACAGTTTGGTAGCCATCGCATCATAAACTTCTTCAAGTCCATTAATCCTTTATATCAATTTCCTTTTCGTCTCACGGCAGAGAGAGAATCTCGCAAGTGGCAAGTGGCAAGTTTTTGTCCCAGAAGTACTGAAATTATTGACGCGGATAGGCACTTTAGCTCGACGAATTCACTTGAAGATTTATGCTTTTAGCAATTCGTGCGAGTCACGAATATTATATATATGTGTAGCAGCAGTGGCAGCGAATCAAAGCCCTAAGGTCGCACTCGAAAAGCATCGTCGCGAGAGATGTATATTAGATGATAATTGAACTGCGATATATCACGCGAGGGCTGCAAGACTACCCAATGGCGAGACTATAAAAGTTTTCACCCCAGCATCATAACGAACTGCAGCGATTGTTCCAACGCCTTCGGAATAATAAACAAATAAGAGAAGGTAACTGACTCAAGATAATTCAATAGTTGCGCGTGTGAAAAATTCTCTTTAGTTTGAGACAATTAGGAGGTATTTACTGTATTAACGGTGACAATAATTGACAGGGCAATCCGTTGGTATGACGTAGAAATGATGTATGAGCGGCTCAGGCATCCGAGTCCCTAGATCGAGAAACTACTGAAACTCGTAAAAAGCTCTAATTAAGCTCTAATTAACCACTACTAGTGTTGCATCTAGCGCCAGTTGGAAATACTATCGAATATATGTATATAGCAAAGGAGCGAAACTTTTTGCGAGTCTCATGCGACTCGTAGGAAAGTTTCTCTGTATATACGTATAACGACTCGATTTTGACGCAAGCTCCGCGTGCCGCTTATCACTCGGTGACATGATTAAACGATGCGATATCGATTGATCATTCGGCTGATCGATCGAGCGATCGTAATTCACTTACTTCTGGCTAATGATATTGACCAAAATAGACGGTCGTGAGATTGAAACTTACTTTTTTGATGGTGTCTCGATAGCTAGAGCGCACAAGGAAGAAGAGGAAGAAGACGCTTGGGATGAATATAATAGAGATGCGAGTCGGGCTAGCGCAGTATTGGCCAGACTCGAGTCGATAACAAATCGTCAGTCAATCTGCTCAGCAGGGCAATTAAAAAGGCGTCGAGCAACTACACAGCAATAAGTAGGTAAGAAAAAAGCGAGGCACTGGTCACGTTCAAAGTTACACGAGCACTTGTTACGTCGTTGGAATCGGATGAGGCTGCAGAGGTAGGCTTTGCAATCGCGATCGGAAACCCTCGACGATGCACAGTCGAGCCGATGGCTTTTGAAATGAGAGGGCAGGACTCGGGGCGCAGCTTTATATAGGCTCGAGTCGAGTTGCGTCGGCTGGATGTCGCGCGTACGTCCAATCCCCCAAGTACATATCTATGTATGGGTAGACAGGCAGGCAGGTAGGTAGATGCTGCTGCGCAGCTTCAAAGATCGGGGTGGTAGGTAGGTAGGTAGGTAGGTAGGTAGATAGCGCGTGTCGACGCGAGTGCGTAAGGGGCGAACTGTTCTCCGCGCCCGCCGCCCACGCAACATCACGAAATTCACGAATCCCCGAGCCGATGGGATTGTCGTAGATTCGCGAGCCATCGGAGAGTTTGAGTGTCATACAGTACGCGTCGAGCACGACGTCGAGGACTGGCTTGGCGCGACGTGTCACATGTGCGCCAATGATTCACGCGAACGATTGCGTCAATCGCGCGCCTAGATAAGGATACATGTGACAAAATGGAAAAATAAAAAAAATCGATCTCTCGAGTCCCCTTTGAGGCTTGTGGCTTTGCTCGATCGTGCCAATTGCTACACATTGGTCCATGCTTACACTGCACACCTGCAGGATGCAAGCTCGTGCCTGATCAACTCACTCGGCTGTGTAATTGCAGGCAGCTCCCTCTCCCTTTCTCTGCGGCTATCGGCTATGCAACTGCTCTGGATCCGACTTGATTTAATAATGCCACTGCTACGAGCCCCGACACGCAGCTAGCCGACGTATTTATTCGACCGGAACAAAAGCCGTGGGCGCGCACCATATTTCGAGGCGAGTCAACAGGTGTCCTCGACAGCTCTATATATATGCGTTGCAGAGCTTATAGCGACTTTTCTCTGCTATCGTGCAATTGCAAGCTCGCGTAAAAACACTCACACACAAACATCTGCAGCTGATTTTTTACATCGAGCTTTTCTCGTGTAATCAGCGCTAAAAATCATGAAACATTTACGATACTGTGACTTTTGTCTTGCAGAATTTCATTTGTTCAATTACTTTGACGACGTATTAAAAAGCTTTTCAACAAATGTTTGTACCGATAGGAGATTGTGATACTTTGGTTTTCATTCTCTCTTTCATTCATTATTTCGGTAGAAATATAGCTTAGCGTGTCCTGGGCCCATCAGCGTGTCAAGAGGTGGTAATAGACAAAAAAGTATCTGCTCTACGTTCTTAGAGTAACGTTGCCACATAGGGTTCGTTTGTTTTTACTTTTGACACAGACTACAATGTGGGTGCGCCCTGATATTTACATATTTTGTCTGATTTTTAAGTTATTTTTTTCAGGAAAATTGGATCAGTCAATATTTTTTTTATATTAACTTGAATAGAATATTTTCAATCAGGATGTCTTAGTTTCTTATAAATTTAGATGATACTAAAAAGTAGCTAGTATAAAAATATTTTTCTAAAACGTTTCGTAAATGTCTTGATTTTGCTGTTTTCTAAATATTCAGATGATTTTTTAGAAAAATATATGGTGGAAACATTGGAATGTATTTCTGAAAATTTTCATTTTTATAGTGGTTTGGTCATTCTCACAAAAAATTGTATCCGAATTTTTGGATATTTTTAAAATTAAGAGTAAGAGTAAGATGTAAATATATTTGAGATTATTTATCGTCCCACAAAGCAAAAATTAAAGGTTGCTTTTGCGACAAGAGCCGTTAATGATATTGTTATGAAGTGCGAGTGGAAATTTTGTAACATATATCGGGACGGAGAAACAGATTGAGTTGTCAGCGCGTCAGAGTAATCGTATGTGTAGGGACAACAGGGATAAGTAATGGTAAAGCGTCGAATACGCGATATGGAATATTATGACAATGGGCAGAGGCGGCCAGAGAGGGAGGTGTTATTGCGTAGACGTATACGAAGAGGAAACGCTAGAAGACAACGCGCGGTAGCAGCCTGCAGACGACGGAAATAATAAAGTACACTGGCAGCCAGTGAATGTTAGATTTAGTCGTAAATAGCGAGCCGCTCCCTGAATAACGCACACGGCTACGATACATGCAGGCTCGGTTCCAAAAGGTCCTCGCGTTGACACGACTATTGGCGTGACCCAAGGACAATGTACGATGATACATTTTGTATAATATACACGGCTTGTCCTTTTGGCCAACCGCAGGCTCTCGATACAGAAAATCGGAGCTTTTTCATTCGGATATGCACGAGCGTCGATGGTCGTACCTGTGAGCCCGTCGATAGCGATTCGTGCTCTGACGCGTCCGAAGTTTCACGTACTGCGAGAGGCATGTGGATTAGGGCTAATCATCGCTATTTAGCCATCGTGCCCTATTTAGCGTGTGGGCGCTTATGCATGTGCGGATCGCAGAGCGAGCGAGATGCCGAGAGCGAGAGATTTGCATCGTTATGCTCGAGAGCGCGTACATGTGTGCGAGTCGCTCAACTGTGTGCGTTTCTTTTGTACGCGTCGATCGAGTTACGAGTAGCCACGCACACAGACAAAGGTGTACGTAGAGCTTTAACGAGTGCGAGGCTTGAAAAAGCTCCGCAGCCATCGTCGTCGTATATCACGTCGCAGAAATAGCGATTGAGGAGCGAGGAGGAGCGATGGAACGCGTGCAATTGCAGCGATCGCAAGAAGGGCCCGCAGCGAGCTGTGTCGCAGTGCGCCCAAGGCAGCGGATCGCCATACGCCAACGTCGCGTTAAACGGCCAGCTGGCTGATTTCGACGACTGATACCTGGATGCGGTTGGACGTCGAGTGGCCCGCAACGATCCCTTGCAATCGCCCACCGGCGTGGCACCTCCTTACCGATCGTCACAGCGTCTTTCACCAGGTAAGCTTTCCCCGCTCCAACTTGCTAATTTTCTTCTTCCGGCACAAGCTTGCACTGCTTCCGCGTGCGATCGTTAGCATATACGTGCAGTTGGACGAGCGACAGGTTGCAGCGCCAATCGACTTTCAAGGTCTCAAGTAACTTGTCCTATCGCGCCACGCTTCGATCCATTCAATAGTTTTCAAGCATCTCGTTCAATGAAAATTACACTCAAACAGATGATCGACCCTACGTCATCTATTTTGCCATATTTTTGAATTAAAATTTTGGCAAATATTTTGTTCGCGTTTTCTTTTGACATTTTGCTGCGACATACAACGAAGAGATTATGCTTGTGTATGAGTTCGTGCAAGTTGTGTAGCTACTTGTGCGTAGCTGCGGAATAATAGACTCGCGCACTGCTTGAATCCAGCGAGAACCTGTTGAGTTGCATTGTCGCGTTGCCACTCTCGAGCACATGCAGTACCTTTCATGCAACCTCATAAAAATTCCATGGCTTTTGTGTTATTTGCCTCTTACAAAATGATCTTTCAGGTTCGCTGAAATGGCACAAAATGAGCTCAAAGCTGCGATACTCGTCGATGGCCCGTCGTCGCTTGCACCGAGGAAGGACAGCGGCACGAGTAGTGGCTCGAAGAAACAGCCGGATCGTGGCTCCTGGGCCAGTAAAACCGAATTTCTTCTCTCGTGCGCTGGTTACGCTATCGGCATCGGCAACGTCTGGAGATTTCCCTATTTATGCTACAGAAACGGAGGGGGTAAGTTGGGACTTAAAATTAATTTCAAGTTCGACAAAAACTAACATTATTAAGTGATTAGAAAACATTATGTTAATATGAAGTGATATTTTAAAAAATTTTATTGTTACGAACGCGCACGTGTCGCACCGAGTACGATAGAAAAAACTTTTTTACTTACATGCAGCGGAAAAAAATTAAATCCGCAGTTCCATGAAAAAGCCTTGCAAAACTTTGACTTACAGTTTCCAAAGCCCGTGTTGTGAATACAAATCGCGAATGCACACACATGCAAACTACTTACATGAGATTTACTCTTTGTGCAATTTTCGCTTCGATCGTTCGACTATAGTCTGACGATGTGTACATCATTTATGTGGTACCTGCATCTAAGCTCGCATGGACTCGTATAAATCGCTGGCATTAGCGCTGGCTTATATATGTTGGCTTTAAGCCAAAATGCCGAGTAAAAATACAATTCAATCTTTCCAAACAGTAAAGCAAATAAGGAAGCACAAATTACTGTAATGAATATATTTTGCCAGGAGCATTTTTGGTACCTTACCTGCTCATGTTGTTCCTATGTGGCATCCCACTTTTCTTCATGGAATCTTCAATGGGACAATTCGGCAGTACCGGTTGTATAACGATGTTCCGCATGAGTCCTCTGTTCAAAGGTACGAATCAATCATCGAATTAGCGGATCGTAGTTGCTCGATAAGCTATTCTTTTGTCGTATAGGCGCTGGATTTGCGATCGTCATCGTCAATGTCATCTGCACGATGTACTACAACGTCATCATAGCTTATCCTATTCTCTTCATTGTAATGTCACTGAGAAAAACCTTACCTTGGGAAGATTGCGATAATCCTTGGAATACTGATCACTGCTTGAAGGTACATTTTTTTCATTTTTTCATCTGCTATCAGTGAAGCTAAAGATGAGTTACAGTTAGGAGGTGTAACGCAACTAGAAAAAAATGTCACCAGCCAGATGAATCTCATTGCCAAAACGAAAACACCCGCGGATGAGTTTTTTCAGTTAGTATACAATTCAACCAAGTAATTAGCCGAATTTCGAATCGAATTGAGAAAATTTCGCTCTTCTTGCAGCAATCATATTTTGAAGATATCCGATAGCATCGAACATATCGGAGGTATCGTCTGGCCACTCTTCGTATGCAACATCATCTCCTGGATTATCATTTACTTGTGCATCTGCAACGGAGTGAAAACTGTCGGAAAGGTTGGACAATTTCTCGTGGACTCGTATTCGCACTTTTTTAATTGATTCGTATAGTAATTTTCATTTTTCTAGGTAGTTTACTTCACAGCAACTTTTCCATTCGTCATACTTTTCGTGCTATTTGTGAGAGGAATCACACTGCCTGGCGCAATGGATGGAGTGCTTTTTTATATCATGCCAAAGTGGAGTGAATTACTCAATTTAAAAGTAAGACTCATTTATAAACCTTCATATTTTAACACCTATATCACCTTCCGTCCAGTTTGTCGATGAATTTTTTTGAACTTTTCTCTTTTGTAATGGGTGTATCGGGTCTGCTAAGAAAGCTTTTGAGACATTTTTTTTAAGTTTTTCATGTAGGCAAAATAATGAGTGACTGATTCCAGGTTTTCATTAATATTACAGGTTTGGGCTGACGCAGCTATTCAAATATTCTTTTCTCTTGGACCTGGCTGGGGTGGTATCGTTAATATGGCAAGTTATAACCCTTTTCGTAACAACAATAGATTGTGAGTATAAACTTTCAAAGCTTATTTTTTTAACTAGCCCAATCATGTTATTCTCTTGATTGCAGAGATTCGATACTGGTACCTATACTGAACTGTGGGACGAGCATATTTGCTGGATTCGTCGTTTTTTCAGTTCTCGGATTCATGGCCCACAAAACTGGATTGCCAGTGTCAAGCGTTGCCACGGGGGGTCCAGGCTTGGCTTTTGTCACCTATCCAGAAGCCATAACGATGCTTCCTTTTCCTCAACTCTGGTCAATTCTCTTTTTCTTTATGCTTTACCTTTTAGGAATGGACAGCTGTGTGAGTAAGCCCTGTTATTTGAAATGTATTAATTGTCAATTGTCATCATCTCTTTGTTACAGTTTGTGCAAATTGAAGCGATTATATCTAGCGTCACCGACGCTTATCCAAATTTAAGAAAGCACAAACTTCTGGTCACTTTAGGATCTCTCTTCGTCTTATTTTTAGGATCCATCATTTTTGTTACCAACGTAAGAAATGCATTTATTAGTTACACAAATTTTCATAGTGATATCTATCGTGTGGAATTTTTATACATTTTATACTCGGACGAAAAACATGATTTCTCATACCTGAAATTTGATATAATATTTGGATCGTGGTTCGTTGAATAGTTGATTCCAAATTCACATGCGAAACAGAAATTGTCACACTCGTCGGATACACTTGTCGGATAATATACTCAACTAGAGTAAGATTTGACTACTTCATGCGCGAGTTATTTTTTGTACTATGACGTCAATTCTTTCAAGAAAATCAATGACTCTGCTCATTGATATTAACCATTAGTCTTTAGTATGCTTCTTCGACCATTTCATTATTTTTAATCGTTATGCCTTAAAAAATTGAGTATACATCGTAATATCGATAAAATAAGTTTGATAAAATTAATGTAATTCGAACGCAGTAACATACTTAATTTTGAGCACGGTAAAAAACATCTGATTGAAATTTCTAATGGCATTTTATGATCAATTTCTGCTAATTTGACTTCAGGGTGGAATGTACATACTTCAAGTGTTCGATTGGTACGCTGCATCCATATCCGTCATATCGATATGTCTCGTGGAAGTTATCGTAGTCGGCTGGACTTACGGTACGAAGTTTTTATGATTAAAAATTAAGTAAGGTAAAGTGGGGGAAAACGCCAGCTCGGGGGAATATGCCACTTTGCTATATTATCGTTATAAGAAAGAAAATTTAGATAAGTGACCCATTGGAATTTGCGTTATGATAATCCGATTACATCGACACGAAATTGATGATTTTTCCCTGCCATTATCAGTCTATTTTCAAGCCTTAAAGGTAACAGTGTCGCTCGTGAAGAATTTTTTGTTAAGTTCAATGTGAAAATATTCGTTTAGTTTTCAATTAAATGTTTAAGTGAAAATTGTTAATAATAATTGTTATCTTGGAGATTATTTTTTTTGGA